>CAKAJE020001637.1:0-123339 GCA_916610135.2 Macropis europaea
ATTTACGTCGCTGCTATTTAAGATAGCGTACTGGGCTAGGGGGCATCTCAAAGCGCATGAAATGACGAATAAAATACACTATTAAACTTCTAGGCTAGGACGAACAGAGACCCGATTATATCATTTTACATTATGGTTAATGAAAGAATTCAGCGAAATTCTATCACATTTGTTCAATTTACATCGCTCCTATTTGAGATAGCTTATAGGGCTAAGCGGCATCTCAAAGCGTATGAAATGACGAGAGAAATGCACTATTAAACTTCTGGGGTAGGGCGAACAGAGACCCGATTACATCATTTTACATTAAGGTTAATATAAGAATGCAGCGTAATTCTGTCACATTTGTTCAACTTACGTAGCTCCTATTTCAGATGGCGTACTGGGCTAGGCGGCATCTTAAAGCGCGTGGAATGGCGAGTGAAATGCACTATTTAGCTTCTACGCTAGGGCGACCAGAGACCCGATTAGATCATTTAACATTATGGTTAATAAAAGAATTCAGCGAAATTCTATCACATTTGTTCAGTTTACATCGCTCCTATTTCAGATAGCGTATTGGGCTAAGCGGCATCTCAAAGCGCATGAAATGACGAGTAAAGTGCACTATTAAACTTCTAGGGTAGGGCAAACAGAGTCCCGATTAGATTATTTTGTATTATGGTTAATTCAAGAATTCAGCAAAATTCTATCACATTTGTTCAATTTATGTCGCTCCTACTTCAGATAGCGTATTGGGCTAAGCGGCATCTCAATGCGCATGAAATGGCGAGTAAAATGCACTATTAAACTTCTAGGGTAAGGCAAAGAGAGACCCGATTAGATCATTTTATATTACGGTTAATATAAGAATTCAGCGTAATTCTATCACATTTGTTCAATTTACGTCGCTCTTATTTCAGATAGCGTATTGTGCTAAGCGGCATCTCAAAGCGCATGAAATGGCGAGTAAAATGCACTATTAAACTTCTATGATAGGGCAATCAGAGACCCGATTAGATCATTTTATATTATGGTTAATTTAAGAATTCAGCAAAATTCTATCACATTTGTTCAATTTACGTCGCTCCTATTTCAGATAGCGTACAGGGCTATGCGGCATCTTAAAGCGCGTGGAATGGCGAGTGAAATGCACTATTAAACTTCGAAGATAGGGCAATCAGAGACCCGATTAGATCATTTTATATTACGGTAAATATAAGAATTTGGCGTAATTCTATCACATTTGTTCAATTTACGTCGCTGCTATTCCAGATAGCTTATTGTGCTTAGCGGCATCTCAAAGCGCATGAAATGACGTGCGAAATGCACTATTAAACTTCTAGGATAATGCAAACAGAGAACGATTAGATCATTTTATATTTTGGTTAATATAAGAATTTCAGCGAAATTCTATCACATTTGTTTAATTTACGTCGCTCATATTTCAGATAGCGAACTGGGCTATGCGGCATCTTAAAGCGCGTGGAATGGCGAGACAAATGCACTATTAAACTTCTATGCTAGGGCAATCAGAGACCCGATTAGATCATTTTACATTTTGTTTAATATAAGATTTCAGGGAAATTCTATCGCATTTGTTCAATTTACATCGCTCCTATTTCAGATAGCGTATTGGGCTAAGCGGCATCTCAAAGCGCATGAAATGGAGAATAAAATGCACTGTTAAACTTCTAGGCTTGGGAGAACAGAGACCCGATTAGATCATTTTACATTATGGTTCATAAAAGAATTCAGCGAAATTCTATCACAATTTTTCAACTTACGTCGCTCCTATTTCAGATAGCGTATTGGGCTAAGCGGCAGCTCAAAGCGCATGAAATGGCGAGTAAAATGCAATATTAAGCTTCTAGGGTAGGGAAAACAGATACCCGATTAGATCATTTTATATTATGGTTAATTTAAGAATTCAGCGAAATTCTATCACATTTGTTCAATTTACGTCGCTGCTATTTCAGATAGCGTATTGGGCTAAGCGGCAGCTCAAAGCGCATGAAATGGCGAGTAGAATGCAATATTAAGCTTCTAGGGTAGGGAAAACAGATACCCGATTAGATCATTTTATATTTTCGTTAATATAAGAATTCAGCGAAATTCTATCACATTTGTTCAATTTACGTCGCTCCTATTTCAGATAGCGTATTGGGCAAAGCAGCATCTGAAGGCGCATGAAATGGCGAGTAAAATGCACTATTAAACTTCTAGGGTAGGGCAAACAGAGACCCGATTAAATCATTTTATATTATGGTTAATTTAAGATGTCAGCAAAATTTTATCACATTTGTTCAATTTACGTCGCTCCTATTTCAGATAGCGTATTGGGCTAAGCGGCACCTCAAAGCGCATGAAATGGCGAGTAAAATGCAATACTAAACTTCTAGGATAAGGCAAACAGAGACCCGATTAGATCATTTTATATTTTGGTTAATATAAGAATTCAGCGAAATTCTATCACATTTGTTCAACTTACGTCGCTCCTATTTCAGATAGCGTGCTGGGCTAGGCGGCATCTTAAAGCGCATGAGATGGCGAGTAAAATAGACTATTAAACTTCTAGGGTAATGCAAAGAGAGACCCGATTAGATCATTTTATATTTGGGTTAATATAAGAATTCAGGGAAATTCTATCACATTCGTTCAATTTACGTCGCTCCTATTTCATATAGCGTATTGGGCTAAGCGGCATCTCAAAGCGCATGAAATGGCGAGTAAAATGCACTATTAAACTTCCATGATAGGGCAATCAGAGACCCGATTAGATTATTTTGTATTATGGTTAATTCAAGAATTCAGCAAAATTCTATCACATTTGTTCAATTTATGTCGCTCCTATTTCAGATAGCGTATTGGGCTAAGCGGCATCTCAGTGCGCATGAAATGGCGAGTAAAATGCACTGTTAAACTTCTAGGGTAGGTCTAACAGAGAACCGATTAGATCATTTTATATTACCGTCAATTTAGGAATACAGCAAAATTCTATCACATTTGTTCAATTTACGTCGCTCCTATTTCAGATAGCGTACTGGGCTCGGCGGCATCTTAAAGCGCGTGGAATGGCGAGTGAAATGCACTATTAGACTTCTATGGTAGGGCGAACAGAGACCCGATTAGATCATTTTATATTACGGTAAATATAAGAATTAAGCGTAATTCCATCACATTTGTTCAACTTACGTCACTCCTATTTCAGATAGCCTACTGGGATAGCCGGCATCTTAAAGCGAGTGGAATAGCGAGTGAAATGCACTATTAAACTTCTAGGGTAGGGCGAACAGTGACCCGATTAGATCATTTTACATTAACGTTAATATAAGAATTCAGGGAAATTCTATCACATTTGTTCAATTTACGTCGCTCATATTTCAGATAGCGTATTGGGCTAAGCGGCATCTCAAGGCGCATGGAATGGCGAGTAAAATGCACTATTAAACTTCTAGGGTAGGGCAAACAGAGTCCCGATTAGATTATTTTGTATTATGGTTAATTCAAGAATTCAGCAAAATTCTATCACATTTGTTCAATTTACGTCGCTGCTATTTAAGATAGCGTACTGGGCTAGGGGGCTTCTCAAAGCGCATGAAATGACGAATAAAATACACTATTAAACTTCTAGGCTAGGACGAACAGAGACCCGATTATATCATTTTACATTATGGTTAATGAAAGAATTCAGCGAAATTCTATCACATTTGTTCAATTTACATCGCTCCTATTTGAGATAGCTTATAGGGCTAAGCGGCATCTCAAAGCGTATGAAATGACGAGAGAAATGCACTATTAAACTTCTGGGGTAGGGCGAACAGAGACCCGATTACATCATTTTACATTAAGGTTAATATAAGAATGCAGCGTAATTCTGTCACATTTGTTCAACTTACGTAGCTCCTATTTCAGATGGCGTACTGGGCTAGGCGGCATCTTAAAGCGCGTGGAATGGCGAGTGAAATGCACTATTTAGCTTCTACGCTAGGGCGACCAGAGACCCGATTAGATCATTTAACATTATGGTTAATAAAAGAATTCTGCGAAATTCTATCACATTTGTTCAGTTTACATCGCTCCTATTTCAGATAGCGTATTGGGCTAAGCGGCATCTCAAAGCGCATGAAATGACGAGTAAAGTGCACTATTAAACTTCTAGGGTAGGGCAAACAGAGTCCCGATTAGATTATTTTGTATTATGGTTAATTCAAGAATTCAGCAAAATTCTATCACATTTGTTCAATTTATGTCGCTCCTACTTCAGATAGCGTATTGGGCTAAGCGGCATCTCAATGCGCATGAAATGGCGAGTAAAATGCACTATTAAACTTCTAGGGTAAGGCAAAGAGAGACCCGATTAGATCATTTTATATTACGGTTAATATAAGAATTCAGCGTAATTCTATTACATTTGTTCAATTTACGTCGCTCTTATTTCAGATAGCGTATTGTGCTAAGCGGCATCTCAAAGCGCATGAAATGGCGAGTAAAATGCACTATTAAACTTCTATGATAGGGCAATCAGAGACCCGATTAGATCATTTTATATTATGGTTAATTTAAGAATTCAGCAAAATTCTATCACTTTGTTCAATTTACGTCGCTCCTATTTCAGATAGCGTACAGGGCTATGCGGCATCTTAAAGCGCGTGGAATGGCGAGTGAAATGCACTATTAAACTTCGAAGATAGGGCAATCAGAGACCCGATTAGATCATTTTATATTACGGTAAATATAAGAATTTGGCGTAATTCTATCACATTTGTTCAATTTACGTCGCTGCTATTCCAGATAGCTTATTGTGCTTAGCGGCATCTCAAAGCGCATGAAATGACGTGCGAAATGCACTATTAAACTTCTAGGATAATGCAAACAGAGAACGATTAGATCATTTTATATTTTGGTTAATATAAGAATTTCAGCGAAATTCTATCACATTTGTTTAATTTACGTCGCTCATATTTCAGATAGCGAACTGGGCTATGCGGCATCTTAAAGCGCGTGGAATGGCGAGACAAATGCACTATTAAACTTCTATGCTAGGGCAATCAGAGACCCGATTAGATCATTTTACATTTTGTTTAATATAAGATTTCAGGGAAATTCTATCGCATTTGTTCAATTTACATCGCTCCTATTTCAGATAGCGTATTGGGCTAAGCGGCATCTCAAAGCGCATGAAATGGAGAATAAAATGCACTGTTAAACTTCTAGGCTTGGGAGAACAGAGACCCGATTAGATCATTTTACATTATGGTTCATAAAAGAATTCAGCGAAATTCTATCACAATTTTTCAACTTACGTCGCTCCTATTTCAGATAGCGTATTGGGCTAAGCGGCAGCTCAAAGCGCATGAAATGGCGAGTAAAATGCAATATTAAGCTTCTAGGGTAGGGAAAACAGATACCCGATTAGATCATTTTATATTATGGTTAATTTAAGAATTCAGCGAAATTCTATCACATTTGTTCAATTTACGTCGCTGCTATTTCAGATAGCGTATTGCGATAAGCGGCATCTCAAAGCGCATGAAATGGCGAGTAAAATGCACTATCAAACTTCTAGTATAAGGCAAACAGAGGCCCGATTAGATCATTTTATATTCGGTTAATATAAGAATTCAGCGTAATTCTATCACATTTGTTCAACATACGTCGCTCCTATTTCAGGTAGCGTACTGGGCTAGGCGGCATCTTAAAGCGCGTGGAATGGCGTGTAAAATGCACTATTAAACTTCTAGGATAAGGCAAACAGAGACCCGATTAGATCATTTTATATTACGGTTAATATAAGAATTCGGCGTAATTCTATCACATTTGTTCAATTTACGTCGCTGCTATTCCAGATAGCTTATTGTGCTTAGCGGCATCTCAAAGCGCATGAAATGACGAGTGAAATGCACTATTAAACTTCTAGGATAAGGCAAACAGAGACCCGATTAGATCATTTTATATTTTGGTTAATATAAGAATTCAGTGAAATTCTATCACATTTGATCAATTTACGTCGCTCCTATTTCAGATAGCGTATTAGGCTAAGCGGCATCTCAAAGCGCATGAAATGACGCGTAAAATGCACTATTAAACTTCTAGGGTAGGGCAAGCAGAGACTCGATTAGATCATTTTATATTATGGTTAATTTAAGAATTCAGCAAAATTCTATCACATTCGTTCAATTTAGGTCCCTCCTATTTCAGATAGCGTATTGGGCTAAGCGGTATCTCAAAGCGCATGAAATGGCGAGTGAAATGCACTATAAGACTTCTATGGTAAGGCGAACAGAGACCCGATTAGATCATTTTACATTGAGGTTAATATAAGAATTCAGGGAACTTCTATCACATTTGTTCAATTTACGTCGCTCCTATTCCAGATAGCGTATTGGGCTATGCGGCAGCTTAAAGCACATGAAATGGCGAGTAAAATGCACTATTAAACTTCTAGGATAAGGCAAACAGAGACCCGATTAGATCATTTTATATTACGGTAAATATAAGAATTTGGCGTAATTCTATCACATTTGTTCAATTTACGTCGCTGCTATTCCAGATAGCTTATTGTGCTTAGCGGCATCTCAAAGCGCATGAAATGACGTGCGAAATGCACTATTAAACTTCTAGGATAATGCAAACAGAGAATGATTAGATCATTTTATATTTTGGTTAATATAAGAATTTCAGCGAAATTCTATCACATTTGTTTAATTTACGTCGCTCATATTTCAGATAGCGAACTGGGCTATGCGGCATCTTAAAGCGCGTGGAATGGCGAGACAAATGCACTATTAAACTTCTATGCTAGGGCAATCAGAGACCCGATTAGATCATTTTATATTTTGTTTAATATAAGATTTCAGGGAAATTCTATCGCATTTGTTCAATTTACATCGCTCCTATTTCAGATAGCGTATTGGGCTAAGCGGCATCTCAAAGCGCATGAAATGGAGAATAAAATGCACTGTTAAACTTCTAGGCTTGGGAGAACAGAGACCCGATTAGATCATTTTACATTATGGTTCATAAAAGAATTCAGCGAAATTCTATCACAATTTTTCAACTTACGTCGCTCCTATTTCAGATAGCGTATTGGGCTAAGCGGCAGCTCAAAGCGCATGAAATGGCGAGTAAAATGCAATATTAAGCTTCTAGGGTAGGGCAAACAGATACCCGATTAGATCATTTTATATTATGGTTAATTTAAGAATTCAGCGAAATTCTATCACATTTGTTCAATTTACGTCGCTCCTATTTCAGATAGCGTAATGGGCAAAGCAGCATCTCAAAGCGCATGAAATGGCGAGTGAAATGCACTATTAGACTTCTATGGTAGGGCGAACAGAGACCCGATTAAATCATTTTATATTATGGTTAATTTAAGATGTCAGCAAAATTTTATCACATTTGTTCAATTTACGTCGCTCCTATTTCAGATAGCGTATTGGGCTAAGCGTCACCTCAAAGCGCATGAAATGGCGAGTAAAATGCAATACTAAACTTCTAGGATAAGGCAAACAGAGACCCGATTAGATCATTTTATATTTTGGTTAATATAAGAATTCAGCGAAATTCTATCACATTTGTTCAACTTACGTCGCTCCTATTTCAGATAGCGTATTGCGATAAGCGGCATCTAAAAGCGCATGAAATGGCGAGTAAAATGCACTATCAAACTTCTAGTATAAGGCAAACAGAGGCCCGAGTAGATCATTTTATATTACGGTTAATATAAGAATTCAGCGTAATTCTATCACATTTGTTCAACTTACGTCGCTCCTATTTCAGGTAGCGTACTGGGCTAGGCGGCATCTTAAAGCGCGTGGAATGGCGAGTAAAATGCACTATTAAACTTCTAGGATAAGGCAAACAGAGACCCGATTAGATCATTTTATATTACGGTTAATATAAGAATTCGGCGTAATTCTATCACATTTGTTCAATTTACGTCGCTGCTATTCCAGATAGCTTATTGTGCTTAGCGGCATCTCAAAGCGCATGAAATGACGAGTGAAATGCACTATTAAACTTCTAGGATAAGGCAAACAGAGACCCGATTAGATCATTTTATATTTTGGTTAATATAAGAATTCAGTGAAATTCTATCACATTTGATCAATTTACGTCGCTTCTATTTCAGATAGCGTATTAGGCTAAGCGGCATCTCAAAGCGCATGAAATGACGAGTAAAATGCACTATTAAACTTCTAGGGTAGGGCAAGCAGAGACTCGATTAGATCATTTTATATTATGGTTAATTTAAGAATTCAGCAAAATTCTATCACATTCGTTCAATTTAGGTCGCTCCTATTTCAGATAGCGTATTGGGCTAAGCGGCATCTCAAAGCGCATGAAATGGCGAGTGAAATGCACTATAAGACTTCTATGGTAAGGCGAACAGAGACCCGATTAGATCATTTTACATTGAGGTTAATATAAGAATTCAGGGAAATTCTATCACATTTGTTCAATTTACGTCGCTCCTATTTCAGATAGCGTACTGGTCTAGGCGGCATCTTAAAGCGCGCGGAATGGCGAGTAGAATGCACTGCTAAACTTCTATGATAGGGCAATCAGAGACCCGATTAGCTCATTTTATATTTTGTTTAATATACGATTTCAGGGAAATTCTATCACATTTGTTCAATTTACGTCGCTCCTATTTCAGATAGCGTATTGGGCTAAGCGGCATCTCAAAGCGCATGAAATGGCGAGTAAAATGCAATACTAAACTTCTAGGATAAGGCAAACAGAGACCCGATTAGATCATTTTACATTATGGTTCATAAAAGAATTCAGCGAAATTCTATCACAATTTTTAAACTTACGTCGCTCCTATTTCAGATAGCGTATTGGGCTAGGCGGCAGCTCAAAGCGCATGAAATGTCGAGTAAAATGCAATATTAAGCTTCTAGGGTAGGGCAAACAGATACCCGATTAGATCATTTTATATTATGGTTAATAAAAGAATTCAGCGAAATTCTATCACATATGTTCAATTTACGTCGCTCCTATTCCAGATAGCGTATTGGGCTAAGCGGCATCTCAAAGCGCATGAAATTACGAGTGAAATGCACTATTAAACTTCCAGGGTAGGACAAACAGAGTCCCGATTAGATCATTTTATATTATGGTTAATTTAAGAATTTAACGAAATTCTATCACACTTGTTCAATTTACGTCGCTCCTATTTCAGATAGCGTATTGTGCTAAGCGGCATCTCAAAGCGCATGAAATGGCGAGTAAAATGCACTATTAAAGTTCTAGGGTAAGGCAAACAGGGACCCGATTAGATCATTTTATATTACGGTTAATATAAGAATTCAGCGTAATTCTATCACATTTGTTAAACTTACGTCGCTCCTATTTCAGATAGCGTACTGGGCTAAGCGGCATGTTAAAGCGCATGAAATGATGAGTGAAATGCACTATTAAACTTCTATGATAGGGCAATCAGAGACCCGATTAGATCATTCTATATTTTGGTTAATTTAAGAATCGAACGAAATCCTATCACATTTGTACAATTTACGTCGCTCCTATTACAGATAGCGTATTGGGCTAAGCGGCATCTCAATGCGCATGAAATGCCGAGTAAAACGCACTATTAAACTTCTAGGGTAGGGCAAACAGAGACCCGATTAGATCATTTTATATTACGGTTAATATAAGAATTCAGCGTAATTCTATCACATTTGTTCAACTTACGTCGCTCCTATTTCAGGTGGCGTACTGGGCTAGGCGGCATCTTAAAGCGCGTGGAATGGCGAGTAAAATGCACTACTAAACTTCTATGATAGGGCAATCAGAGACCCGATTAGATCATTTTATATTTTGATTAATATAAGATTTCAGGGAAATTCTATCACATTTGTTCAATTTACGTCGCTCCTATTTCAGATAGCGTATTGGGCCAAGCAGCATCTCAAAGCGCATGAAATGGCGAATAAAATGCACTATTAAACTTCTCGGCTAGGGCGAACAGAGACCCGATTAGATCATTTTACATTAAGGTTAATATAAGTATTCAGCGAAATTCTGTCATATTTGTTGAATTTACGTCGCTTCTATTTCAGATAGCGTATTGGGCTAAGCGGCATCTCAAAGCGCATGAGATGGCGAATAAAATGCACTATTAAACTTATAGGCTAGGGCGAACAGAGACCCGATTAGATCATTTTACATTACGGTTAATAAAAGAATTCAGCGAAATTCTATCACATTTCTTCAATTTACGTCTCTCCTATTTCAGATAGCGTAGTGGGCTAAGCGGCATCTCGAAGCGCCTGAAATGACGAGTGAAGGGCACTATTAAACTTCTAGGGTAGGGCAAACAGAGACCCGATTAGATCATTTTATATTATGGTTAATTTAAGAATTCAGCGAAACTCTACCACATTTGTTGAATTTATGTCGCTCCTATTTCAGATAGCGTATTGGGCTAAGCGGCATCTCAATGCGCATGAAATGGCGAGTAAAATGCACTATTAAACTTCTAGGGTAGGTCAAACAGAGGCTCGATTAGATCATTTTATATTACCGTTAATTTAAGAATTCAGCAAAATTCTATCACATTTGTTCAATTTACGTCGCTCCTATTTCAGATAGCGTACTGGGCTAGGCGTCATCTTAAGGCGCGTGGAATGGTGAGTAAAACGCACTATTAAACTTCCATGATAGGACAATCCGAGACCCGATTAGATCATTTTATATTTGGGTCAATATAAGAATTCAGGGAAATTCAATCACATTTGTTCAATTTACGTCGCTCCTATTTCAGATAGCGTATTGGGCTAAGCGGCATCTCAAAGCGCACGGAATGTCGAATAAAATGCACTATTAATCTTCTATGCTAGGGCAAACAGAGACCCGATTAGATCATTTTACATTAAGGTTAATATAAGGATTCAGGGAAATTCTATCACATTTGTTCAATTTACGTCGCTCCTATTTCAGATAGCGTATTGGGCTAAGCGGCATCTCAAAGCGCATAAAATGGCGAGTGAAGTGCACTATTAAACTTCTAGGGTAAGGGAAAGAGAGACCCGGTTAGATCATTTTATATTACGGTTAATATAAGTATTAAGCGTAATTCTATCAGATTTGTTCAATTTACGTCGCTCCTATTTCAGATAGCGTA
The DNA here is from genome assembly GCA_916610135.2 of Macropis europaea. NCBI lineage: Eukaryota > Metazoa > Arthropoda > Insecta > Hymenoptera > Melittidae > Macropis > Macropis europaea. The sequence continues at coordinate 11,117 of CAKAJE020001637.1, forward strand.
CTGGGCTAGGCGGCATCTTAAAGCGCGTGGAATGGCGAGTGAAATGCACTATTAAACTTCTAGGGTAGGGCAAACAGAGTCCCGATTAGATTATTTTGTATTATGGTTAATTCAAGAATTCAGCAAAATTCTATCACATTTGTTCAATTTACGTCGCTGCTATTTAACATAGCGTACTGGGCTAGGCGGCATCTCAAAGCGCATGAAATCACGAGTGAAATGCAATATTAAACTTCTAGGGTAGGGCGAACAGAGACCCGATTAGATCATTCTACATTAATGTTAATTTAAGAATTTAGGGAAATTCTATCACATTTGTTCAATTTACGTCGCTCCTATTTCAGATAGCGTATTGGGCTAAGCGGCATCTCAAAGCGCATGAAATGGCGAGTAAAATGCACTATTAAACTTCTATGATAGGGCAATCAGAGACCCGATTAGACCATTTTATATTATGGTTAATTTAAGAATTCAGCAAAATTCAATCACATTTGTTCAATTTACGTCGCTCCTATTTCAGATAGCGTGCTGGGCTAGGCGGCATCTTAAAGCGCGTGGAATGGCGAGTGAAATGCACTATTAAACTTCGATGATAGGGCAAACAGAGACCCGATTAGATCATTTTACATTATGGTTAATAAAAGAATTCAGCGAAATTCTATCACGTTTGTTCAATTTACGTCGCTCCTATTCCAGATAGCGTATTGGGCTAAGCGGCATCTCAAAGCGCATGAAATTACCAGTGAAATGCACTATTAAACTTCCAGGGTAGGACAAACAGAGTCCCGATTAGATCATTTTATATTATGGTTAATTTAAGAAGTTAACGAAATTCTATCACACTTGTTCAATTTACGTCGCTCCTATTTCAGATAGCGTATTGTGCTAAGCGGCATCTCAAAGCGCATGAAATGGCGAGTAAAATGCACTATTAAAGTTCTAGGGTAAGGCAAACAGGGACCCGATTAGATCATTTTATATTACGGTTAATATAAGAATTCAGCGTAATTCTATCACATTTGTTAAACTTACGTCGCTCCTATTTCAGATAGCGTACTGGGCTAAGCGGTATGTTAAAGCGCATGAAATGATGAGTGAAATGCACTATTAAACTTCTATGATAGGGCAATCAGAGACCCGATTAGATCATTCTATATTTTGGTTAATTTAAGAATCGAACGAAATCCTATCACATTTGTACAATTTACGTCGCTCCTATTACAGATAGCGTATTGGGCTAAGCGGCATCTCAATGCGCATGAAATGCCGAGTAAAACGCACTATTAAACTTCTAGGGTAGGGCAAACAGAGACCCGATTAGATCATTTTATATTACGGTTAATATAAGAATTCGGCGTAATTCTATCACATTTGTTCAATTTACGTCGCTGCTATTCCAGATAGCTTATTGTGCTTAGCGGCATCTCAAAGCGCATGAAATGACGAGTGAAATGCACTATTAAACTTCTAGGATAAGGCAAACAGAGACCCGATTAGATCATTTTATATTACGGTAAATATAAGAATTTGGCGTAATTCTATCACATTTGTTCAATTTACGTCGCTGCTATTCCAGATAGCTTATTGTGCTTAGCGGCATCTCAAAGCGCATGAAATGACGTGCGAAATGCACTATTAAACTTCTAGGATAATGCAAACAGAGAACGATTAGATCATTTTATATTTTGGTTAATATAAGAATTTCAGCGAAATTCTATCACATTTGTTTAATTTACGTCGCTCATATTTCAGATAGCGAACTGGGCTATGCGGCATCTTAAAGCGCGTGGAATGGCGAGACAAATGCACTATTAAACTTCTATGCTAGGGCAATCAGAGACCCGATTAGATCATTTTATATTTTGTTTAATATAAGATTTCAGGGAAATTCTATCGCATTTGTTCAATTTACATCGCTCCTATTTCAGATAGCGTATTGGGCTAAGCGGCATCTCAAAGCGCATGAAATGGAGAATAAAATGCACTGTTAAACTTCTAGGCTTGGGAGAACAGAGACCCGATTAGATCATTTTACATTATGGTTCATAAAAGAATTCAGCGAAATTCTATCACAATTTTTCAACTTACGTCGCTCCTATTTCAGATAGCGTATTGGGCTAAGCGGCAGCTCAAAGCGCATGAAATGGCGAGTAAAATGCAATATTAAGCTTCTAGGGTAGGGAAAACAGATACCCGATTAGATCATTTTATATTATGGTTAATTTAAGAATTCAGCGAAATTCTATCACATTTGTTCAATTTACGTCGCTCCTATTTCAGATAGCGTAATGGGCAAAGCAGCATCTCAAAGCGCATGAAATGGCGAGTGAAATGCACTATTAGACTTCTATGGTAGGGCGAACAGAGACCCGATTAAATCATTTTATATTATGGTTAATTTAAGATGTCAGCAAAATTTTATCACATTTGTTCAATTTACGTCGCTCCTATTTCAGATAGCGTATTGGGCTAAGCGTCACCTCAAAGCGCATGAAATGGCGAGTAAAATGCAATACTAAACTTCTAGGATAAGGCAAACAGAGACCCGATTAGATCATTTTATATTTTGGTTAATATAAGAATTCAGCGAAATTCTATCACATTTGTTCAACTTACGTCGCTCCTATTTCAGATAGCGTATTGCGATAAGCGGCATCTCAAAGCGCATGAAATGGCGAGTAAAATGCACTATCAAACTTCTAGTATAAGGCAAACAGAGGCCCGAGTAGATCATTTTATATTACGGTTAATATAAGAATTCAGCGTAATTCTATCACATTTGTTCAACTTACGTCGCTCCTATTTCAGGTAGCGTACTGGGCTAGGCGGCATCTTAAAGCGCGTGGAATGGCGAGTAAAATGCACTATTAAACTTCTAGGATAAGGCAAACAGAGACCCGATTAGATCATTTTATATTACGGTTAATATAAGAATTCGGCGTAATTCTATCACATTTGTTCAATTTACGTCGCTGCTATTCCAGATAGCTTATTGTGCTTAGCGGCATCTCAAAGCGCATGAAATGACGAGTGAAATGCACTATTAAACTTCTAGGATAAGGCAAACAGAGACCCGATTAGGTCATTTTATATTTTGGTTAATATAAGAATTCAGTGAAATTCTATCACATTTGATCAATTTACGTCGCTTCTATTTCAGATAGCGTATTAGGCTAAGCGGCATCTCAAAGCGCATGAAATGACGAGTAAAATGCACTATTAAACTTCTAGGGTAGGGCAAGCAGAGACTCGATTAGATCATTTTATATTATGGTTAATTTAAGAATTCAGCAAAATTCTATCACATTCGTTCAATTTAGGTCGCTCCTATTTCAGATAGCGTATTGGGCTAAGCGGCATCTCAAAGCGCATGAAATGGCGAGTGAAATGCACTATAACACTTCTATGGTAAGGCGAACAGAGACCCGATTAGATCATTTTACATTGAGGTTAATATAAGAATTCAGGGAAATTCTATCACATTTGTTCAATTTACGTCGCTCCTATTTCAGATAGCGTACTGGTCTAGGCGGCATCTTAAAGCGCGCGGAATGGCGAGTAGAATGCACTGCTAAACTTCTATGATAGGGCAATCAGAGACCCGATTAGCTCATTTTATATTTTGTTTAATATACGATTTCAGGGAAATTCTATCACATTTGTTCAATTTACGTCGCTCCTATTTCAGATAGCGTATTGGGCTAAGCGGCACCTCAAAGCGCATGAAATGGCGAGTAAAATGCAATACTAAACTTCTAGGATAAGGCAAACAGAGACCCGATTAGATCATTTTACATTATGGTTCATAAAAGAATTCAGCGAAATTCTATCACAATTTTTCAACTTACGTCGCTCCTATTTCAGATAGCGTATTGGGCTAGGCGGCAGCTCAAAGCGCATGAAATGTCGAGTAAAATGCAATATTAAGCTTCTAGGGTAGGGCAAACAGATACCCGATTAGATCATTTTATATTATGGTTAATAAAAGAATTCAGCGAAATTCTATCACATATGTTCAATTTACGTCGCTCCTATTCCAGATAGCGTATTGGGCTAAGCGGCATCTCAAAGCGCATGAAATTACGAGTGAAATGCACTATTAAACTTCCAGGGTAGGACAAACAGAGTCCCGATTAGATCATTTTATATTATGGTTAATTTAAGAAGTTAACGAAATTCTATCACACTTGTTCAATTTACGTCGCTCCTATTTCAGATAGCGTATTGTGCTAAGCGGCATCTCAAAGCGCATGAAATGGCGAGTAAAATGCACTATTAAAGTTCTAGGGTAAGGCAAACAGGGACCCGATTAGATCATTTTATATTACGGTTAATATAAGAATTCAGCGTAATTCTATCACATTTGTTAAACTTACGTCGCTCCTATTTCAGATAGCGTACTGGGCTAAGCGGTATGTTAAAGCGCATGAAATGATGAGTGAAATGCACTATTAAACTTCTATGATAGGGCAATCAGAGACCCGATTAGATCATTCTATATTTCGGTTAATTTAAGAATCGAACGAAATCCTATCACATTTGTACAATTTACGTCGCTCCTATTACAGATAGCGTATTGGGCTAAGCGGCATCTCAATGCGCATGAAATGCCGAGTAAAACGCACTATTAAACTTCTAGGGTAGGGCAAACAGAGATCCGATTAGATCATTTTATATTACGGTTAATATAAGAATTCAGCGTAATTCTATCACATTTGTTCAACTTACGTCGCTCCTATTTCAGGTGGCGTACTGGGCTAGGCGGCATCTTAAAGCGCGTGGAATGGCGAGTAAAATGCACTACTAAACTTCTATGATAGGGCAATCAGAGACCCGATTAGATCATTTTATATTTTGATTAATATAAGATTTCAGGGAAATTCTATCACATTTGTTCAATTTACGTCGCTCCTATTTCAGATAGCGTATTGGGCCAAGCAGCATCTCAAAGCGCATGAAATGGCGAATAAAATGCACTATTAAACTTCTCGGCTAGGGCGAACAGAGACCCGATTAGATCATTTTACATTAAGGTTAATATAAGTATTCAGCGAAATTCTGTCATATTTGTTGAATTTACGTCGCTTCTATTTCAGATAGCGTATTGGGCTAAGCGGCATCTCAAAGCGCATGAGATGGCGAATAAAATGCACTATTAAACTTATAGGCTAGGGCCAACAGAGACCCGATTAGATCATTTTACATTACGGTTAATAAAAGAATTCAGCGAAATTCTATCACATTTCTTCAATTTACGTCTCTCCTATTTCAGATAGCGTAGTGGGCTAAGCGGCATCTCGAAGCGCCTGAAATGACGAGTGAAGGGCACTATTAAACTTCTAGGGTAGGGCAAACAGAGACCCGATTAGATCATTTTATATTATGGTTAATTTAAGAATTCAGCGAAACTCTACCACATTTGTTGAATTTATGTCGCTCCTATTTCAGATAGCGTATTGGGCTAAGCGGCATCTCAATGCGCATGAAATGGCGAGTAAAATGCACTATTAAACTTCTAGGGTAGGTCAAACAGAGGCTCGATTAGATCATTTTATATTACCGTTAATTTAAGAATTCAGCAAAATTCTATCACATTTGTTCTATTTACGTCGCTCCTATTTCAGATAGCGTACTGGGCTAGGCGTCATCTTAAGGCGCGTGGAATGGTGAGTAAAACGCACTATTAAACTTCCATGATAGGACAATCCGAGACCCGATTAGATCATTTTATATTTGGGTCAATATAAGAATTCAGGGAAATTCAATCACATTTGTTCAATTTACGTCGCTCCTATTTCAGATAGCGTATTGGGCTAAGCGGCATCTCAAAGCGCACGGAATGTCGAATAAAATGCACTATTAATCTTCTATGCTAGGGCAAACAGAGACCCGATTAGATCATTTTACATTAAGGTTAATATAAGGATTCAGGGAAATTCTATCACATTTGTTCAATTTACGTCGCTCCTATTTCAGATAGCGTATTGGGCTAAGCGGCATCTCAAAGCGCATAAAATGGCGAGTGAAGTGCACTATTAAACTTCTAGGGTAAGGGAAAGAGAGACCCGGTTAGATCATTTTATATTACGGTTAATATAAGTATTAAGCGTAATTCTATCAGATTTGTTCAATTTACGTCGCTCCTATTTCAGATAGCGTACTGGGCTAGGCGGCATCTTAAAGCGCGTGGAATGGCGAGCGAAATGCACTATTAAACTTCTAGGGTAGGGCAAACAGAGTCCCGATTAGATTATTTTGTATTATGGTTAATTCAAAAATTCAGCAAAATTCTATCACATTTGTTCAATTTACGTCGCTGCTATTTAACATAGCGTACTGGGCTAGGCGGCATCTCAAAGCGCATGAAATCACGAGCGAAAAGCAATATTAAACTTCTAGGGTAGGGCGAACAGAGACCCGATTAGATCATTCTACATTAATGTTAATTTAAGAATTTAGGGAAATTCTATCACATTTGTTCAATTTACGTCGCTCCTATTTCAGATAGCGTATTGGGCTAAGCGGCATCTCAAAGCGCATGAAATGGCGAGTAAAATGCACTATTAAACTTCTATGATAGGGCAATCAGAGACCCGATTAGACCATTTTATATTATGGTTAATTTAAGAATTCAGCAAAATTCTATCACATTTGTTCAATTTACGTCGCTCCTATTTCAGATAGCGTGCTGGGCTAGGCGGCATCTTAAAGCGCGTGGAATGGCGATTGAAATGCACTATTAAACTTCGATGATAGGGCAAACAGAGACCCGATTAGATCATTTTACATTATGGTTAATAAAAGAATTCAGCGAAATTCTATCACATATGTTCAATTTACGTCGCTCCTATTCCAGATAGCGTATTGGGCTAAGCGGCATCTCAAAGCGCATGAAATTACGAGTGAAATGCACTATTAAACTTCCAGGGTAGGACAAACAGAGTCCCGATTAGATCATTTTATATTATGGTTAATTTAAGAATTTAACGAAATTCTATCACACTTGTTCAATTTACGTCGCTCCTATTTCAGATAGCGTATTGTGCTAAGCGGCATCTCAAAGCGCATGAAATGGCGAGTAAAATGCACTATTAAAGTTCTAGGGTAAGGCAAACAGGGACCCGATTAGATCATTTTATATTACGGTTAATATAAGAATTCAGCGTAATTCTATCACATTTGTTAAACTTACGTCGCTCCTATTTCAGATAGCGTACTGGGCTAAGCGGTATGTTAAAGCGCATGAAATGATGAGTGAAATGCACTATTAAACTTCTATGATAGGGCAATCAGAGACCCGATTAGATCATTCTATATTTTGGTTAATTTAAGAATCGAACGAAATCCTATCACATTTGTACAATTTACGTCGCTCCTATTACAGATAGCGTATTGGGCTAAGCGGCATCTCAATGCGCATGAAATGCCGAGTAAAACGCACTATTAAACTTCTAGGGTAGGGCAAACAGAGACCCGATTAGATCATTTTATATTACGGTTAATATAAGAATTCAGCGTAATTCTATCACATTTGTTCAACTTACGTCGCTCCTATTTCAGGTGGCGTACTGGGCTAGGCGGCATCTTAAAGCGCGTGGAATGGCGAGTAAAATGCACTACTAAACTTCTATGATAGGGCAATCAGAGACCCGATTAGATCATTTTATATTTTGATTAATATAAGATTTCAGGGAAATTCTATCACATTTGTTCAATTTACGTCGCTCCTATTTCAGATAGCGTATTGGGCCAAGCGGCATCTCAAAGCGCATGAAATGGCGAATAAAATGCACTATTAAACTTCTCGGCTAGGGCGAACAGAGACCCGATTAGATCATTTTACATTAAGGTTAATATAAGTATTCAGCGAAATTCTGTCATATTTGTTGAATTTACGTCGCTTCTATTTCAGATAGCGTATTGGGCTAAGCGGCATCTCAAAGCGCATGAGATGGCGAATAAAATGCACTATTAAACTTATAGGCTAGGGCCAACAGAGACCCGATTAGATCATTTTACATTACGGTTAATAAAAGAATTCAGCGAAATTCTATCACATTTCTTCAATTTACGTCTCTCCTATTTCAGATAGCGTAGTGGGCTAAGCGGCATCTCGAAGCGCCTGAAATGACGAGTGAAGGGCACTATTAAACTTCTAGGGTAGGGCAAACAGAGACCCGATTAGATCATTTTATATTATGGTTAATTTAAGAATTCAGCGAAACTCTACCACATTTGTTGAATTTATGTCGCTCCTATTTCAGATAGCGTATTGGGCTAAGCGGCATCTCAATGCGCATGAAATGGCGAGTAAAATGCACTATTAAACTTCTAGGGTAGGTCAAACAGAGGCTCGATTAGATCATTTTATATTACCGTTAATTTAAGAATTCAGCAAAATTCTATCACATTTGTTCAATTTACGTCGCTCCTATTTCAGATAGCGTACTGGGCTAGGCGTCATCTTAAAGCGCGTGGAATGGTGAGTAAAACGCACTATTAAACTTCCATGATAGGACAATCCGAGACCCGATTAGATCATTTTATATTTGGGTCAATATAAGAATTCAGGGAAATTCAATCACATTTGTTCAATTTACGTCGCTCCTATTTCAGATAGCGTATTGGGCTAAGCGGCATCTCAAAGCGCACGGAATGTCGAATAAAATGCACTATTAATCTTCTATGCTAGGGCAAACAGAGACCCGATTAGATCATTTTACATTAAGGTTAATATAAGGATTCAGGGAAATTCTATCACATTTGTTCAATTTACGTCGCTCCTATTTCAGATAGCGTATTGGGCTAAGCGGCATCTCAAAGCGCATAAAATGGCGAGTGAAGTGCACTATTAAACTTCTAGGGTAAGGGAAAGAGAGACCCGGTTAGATTATTTTATATTACGGTTAGTATAAGTATTAAGCGTAATTCTATCAGATTTGTTCAATTTACGTCGCTCCTATTTCAGATAGCGTACTGGGCTAGGCGGCATCTTAAAGCGCGTGGAATGGCGAGCGAAATGCACTATTAAACTTCTAGGGTAGGGCAAACAGAGTCCCGATTAGATTATTTTGTATTATGGTTAATTCAAAAATTCAGCAAAATTCTATCACATTTGTTCAATTTACGTCGCTGCTATTTAACATAGCGTACTGGGCTAGGCGGCATCTCAAAGCGCATGAAATCACGAGCGAAAAGCAATATTAAACTTCTAGGGTAGGGCGAACAGAGACCCGATTAGATCATTCTACATTAATGTTAATTTAAGAATTTAGGGAAATTCTATCACATTTGTTCAATTTACGTCGCTCCTATTTCAGATAGCGTATTGGGCTAAGCGGCATCTCAAAGCGCATGAAATGGCGAGTAAAATGCACTATTAAACTTCTATGATAGGGCAATCAGAGACCCGATTAGACCATTTTATATTATGGTTAATTTAAGAATTCAGCAAAATTCAATCACATTTGTTCAATTTACGTCGCTCCTATTTCAGATAGCGTGCTGGGCTAGGCGGCATCTTAAAGCGCGTGGAATGGCGAGTGAAATGCACTATTAAACTTCGATGATAGGGCAAACAGAGACCCGATTAGATCATTTTACATTATGGTTAATAAAAGAATTCAGCGAAATTCTATCACATATGTTCAATTTACGTCGCTCCTATTCCAGATAGCGTATTGGGCTAAGCGGCATCTCAAAGCGCATGAAATTACGAGTGAAATGCACTATTAAACTTCCAGGGTAGGACAAACAGAGTCCCGATTAGATCATTTTATATTATGGTTAATTTAAGAATTTAACGAAATTCTATCACACTTGTTCAATTTACGTCGCTCCTATTTCAGATAGCGTATTGTGCTAAGCGGCATCTCAAAGCGCATGAAATGGCGAGTAAAATGCACTATTAAAGTTCTAGGGTAAGGCAAACAGGGACCCGATTAGATCATTTTATATTACGGTTAATATAAGAATTCAGCGTAATTCTATCACATTTGTTAAACTTACGTCGCTCCTATTTCAGATAGCGTACTGGGCTAAGCGGTATGTTAAAGCGCATGAAATGATGAGTGAAATGCACTATTAAACTTCTATGATAGGGCAATCAGAGACCCGATTAGATCATTCTATATTTTGGTTAATTTAAGAATCGAACGAAATCCTATCACATTTGTACAATTTACGTCGCTCCTATTACAGATAGCGTATTGGGCTAAGCGGCATCTCAATGCGCATGAAATGCCGAGTAAAACGCACTATTAAACTTCTAGGGTAGGGCAAACAGAGACCCGATTAGATCATTTTATATTACGGTTAATATAAGAATTCAGCGTAATTCTATCACATTTGTTCAACTTACGTCGCTCCTATTTCAGGTGGCGTACTGGGCTAGGCGGCATCTTAAAGCGCGTGGAATGGCGAGTAAAATGCACTACTAAACTTCTATGATAGGGCAATCAGAGACCCGATTAGATCATTTTATATTTTGATTAATATAAGATTTCAGGGAAATTCTATCACATTTGTTCAATTTACGTCGCTCCTATTTCAGATAGCGTATTGGGCCAAGCGGCATCTCAAAGCGCATGAAATGGCGAATAAAATGCACTATTAAACTTCTCGGCTAGGGCGAACAGAGACCCGATTAGATCATTTTATATTAAGGTTAATATAAGTATTCAGCGAAATTCTATCATATTTGTTGAATTTACGTCGCTTCTATTTCAGATAGCGTATTGGGCTAAGCGGCACCTCAAAGCGCATGAAATGGCGAGTAAAATGCACTATTAAACTTCTAGGGTAGGGCAAACAGAGACCCGATTAGATCATTTTATATTATGGTTAATTTAAGAATTCAGCGAAACTCTATCACATTTGATCAATTTATGTCGCTACTATTTCAGATAGCGTATTGGGCTAAGCGGCATCTCAATGCGCATGAAATGGCGAGTAAAATGCACTATTAAACTTCTAGGGTAGGTCAAACAGAGACCCGACTATATCATTTTATATTACCGTTAATTTAAGAATTCAGCAAAATTCTATCACATTTGTTCAATTTACGTCGCTCCTATTTCAGATAGCGTACTGGGCTAGGCATCATCTTAAAGCGCGTGGAATGGCGAGTAAAACGCACTATTAAGCTTCTATGATAGTGCAATCAGAGACCCGATTAGATCATTTTATATTTTGGTTAATATAAGGATTCAGCCAAATTCTATCACATTTGTTCAATTTACGTCGCGCCTATTTCAGATAGCTTATTGGGCTAAGCGGCATCTCAAAGCGCATGAAATGAGGAGTGAAATGCACTATTTAACTTCTAGGGTAGGGCGAACAGAGACCCGATTAGATCATTTTACATTAAGGTTAATATAAGAGTTCAGGGAAATTCTATCACATTTGTTCAATTTACGTCTCTCCTATTTCAGATAGCTTATTGGGCTAAGCGCATCTCAAAGCGCATGAAATGGCGAGTGAAGTGCACTATTAAACTTCTAGGGTAAGGGAAAGAGAGACCCGATTAGATCATTTTATATTACGGTTAATATAAGTATTAAGCGTAATTCTATCAGATTTGTTCAATTTACGGCACTCCTATTTCAGATAGCCTACTGGGCTAGCCGGCATCTTAAAGCGCGTGGAATAGCGAGTAAAATGCACTATTAGCCTTCTATGATAGGGCAATCAGAGACCCGATTAGATCATTTTATATTTTGGTTAATTTAAGAATTCAGCAAAATTCTATCACATTTGTTCAATTTACGTCGCTCCTATTTCAGATAGCGTACTGGGCTAGGCGGCATCTTAAAGCGCCTGGAATGGCGAGTAAAATGCACTATTAAACTTCCATGATAGGACAATCCGAGACCCGATTAGACCATTTTATATTTAGGTTAATATAAGAATTCAGCGAAATTCTATCACATTTGTTCAATTTACGTCGCTCCTATTTCAGATAGCGTATTGGGCTAAGTGACATCTCAAAGCGCTTGAAATGGCGAATAAAATGCACTATTAAACTTCTAGGGTAAGGCAACCAGGGACCCGATTAGATCATTTTATATTACGGTTAATATAAGAATTCAGCGTAATTCTATCACATTTGTTAAACTTACGTCGCTCCTATTTCAGATAGCGTACTGGGCTAAGCGGCATCTTAAAGCGCATGAAATCATGAGTGAAATGCACTATTAAACTTCTATGATAGGGCAATCAGAGACCCGATTAGATCATTTTATATTTTGGTTAATTTAAGAATTCAACGAAATTCTATCACATTTGTTCAATTTTCGTCGCTCCTATTACAGATAGCGTATTGGGCTAAGCGGCATATCAAAGCGCATGAAATGCCATGTAAAACACACTATTAAACTTCTAGGGTAAGGCAAACAGAGACCCGATTAGATCATTTTATATTATGGTTAATTTAAGAATTCAGCAAAATTCTGTCACATTTGTTCAATTTACGTTTCTCATATTTCAGATAGCGTATTGGGCTAAGCGGCATCTCAAAGCGCATGAAATGGCGAGTAAAATGCGCTACTAACCTTCTATGATAGGGCAATCTGAGACCAGATTAGATCATTTTATATTTTGTTTAATATAAGATTTCAGGGAAATTCTATCACATTTGTTCAATTAACGTCGCTCATATTTCAGATAGCGTATTGGGCTAAGCGGCATCTCAAGGCGCATGGAATGGCGAGCAAAGTGCACTATTAAACTTCTAGGGTAGGGCAAACAGAGTCCCGATTAGATTATTTTGTATTATGGTTAATTCAAGAATTCAGCAAAATTCTATCACATTTGTTCAATTTATGTCGCTCCTATTTCAGATAGCGTATTGGGCTAAGCGGCATCTCAATGCGCATGAAATGGCGAGTAAAATGCACTATTAAACTTCTAGGGTAGGTCTAACAGAGACCCGATTAGATCATTTTATATTACCGTCAATTTAGGAATACAGCGAAATTCTATCACATTTGTTCAATTTACGTCGCTCCTATTTCAGATAGCGTACTGGGCGAGGCGGCACCTTAAAGCGCGTGGAATGGCGAGTAAAATGCACTATTAAACTTCTATAATAGGGTAATCAGAGACCCGATTAGATCATTTTATAATTTGGTTAATATAAGAATTCAGCGAAATTCTATCACATTTATTCAATTTACGTCGCTCCTATTTCAGATAGCTTGTAGGGCTAAGCGGCATCTCAAAGCGAATGAAATGACGAGTGAAATGCACTATTAAACTTCTAGGGTAGGTCGAACAGAGACCCGATGAGATCATTTTACATTAAGGTTAATATAAGAATTCAGCGAAATTCTATCACATTTGTTCAATTTACGTCGCTCCTATTTCAGATAGCGTATTGGGCTAAGCGGAATCTCAAAGCGCATGAAATGGCGAGTAAAATGCACTATTAAACTTCTATGATAGGGCAATTAGAGACCCGATTAGATCATTTTATATTATGGTTAATTTAAGAATTCAGCAAAATTCTATCACATTTGTTCAATTTACGTCGCTCCTATTTCAGATAGCGTACTGGGCTAGGCGGCATCTTAAAGCGCCTGGAATGGCGAGTAAAATGCACTATTAAACCTCCATGATAGGACAATCCGAGACCCGATTAGATCATTTTATATTTGGGTTAATATAAGAATTCAGGGAAATTCAATCACATTTGTTCAATTTACGTCGCTCTGATATCAGATAGCGTATTCCGCTAAGCGGCATCTCGAAGCGCATGAAATGACGAGTGAAGTGCACTATTAAACTTCTAGGGTAAGGGAAAGAGAGACCCGGTTAGATCATTTTATATTACGGTTAATATAAGTATTAAGCGTAATTCTATCAGATTTGTTCAATTTACGTCGCTCCTATTTCAGATAGCGTACTGGGCTAGGCGGCATCTGAAAGCGCGTGGAATGGCGAGTGAAATGCACTATTAAACTTCTAGGGTAGGTCAAACAGAGACTCGATTAGATCATTTTATATTACCGTTATTTTAAGAATTCAGCAAAATTCTATCACATTTGTTCAATTTACGTCGCTCCTATTTCAGATAGCGTACTGGGCGAGGCGGCATCTTAAAGCGCGTGGAATGGCGAGTAAAATGCACTATTAAACTTCTATAATAGGGCAATCAGAGACCCGATTAGATCATTTTATAATTTGGTTAATATAAGAATTCAGCGAAATTCTATCACAATTGTTCAATTTACGTCGCTCCTATTTCAGATAGCGTACTGGGCTAGGCGTCATCTTCAAGCGCGTGGAATGGCGAGTAAAACGCACTATTAAACTTCTATGATGGTGCAATCAGAAACCCGATTAGATCATTTTATATTTTGGTTAATATAAGAATTCAGCGAAATTCTATCACATTTGTTCAATCTACGTCGCTCACGTTTCATATAGCTTATTGGGCTAAGCGGCATCTCAAAGCGCATGAAATGGCGAGTAAAATGCACTATTAAACTTCTTGGGTGGGGCAAAGAGAGACCCGATTAGATCATTTTATATTATGGTTAATTTAAGAATTCAGCAAAATTCTATCACATTTGTTCAATTTACCGTCGCTCCTATTTATGATAGCGTACTGCGCTAGGCGGCATCTTAAAGCGCGTGGAATGGCTAGTGAAATGCACTATTAAACTTCGATGATAGGGCAATCAGAGACCCGATTAGATCATTTTGTATTTTGTTTAATATAAGATTTCAGGGAAATTCTATCACATTTGTTCAATTTACGTCGCTCCTATTTCAGATAGCGTATTGGGCTAAGCGGCATCTCAAAGCGCACGGAATGTCGAATAAAATGCACTATTAATCTTCTATGCTAGGGCAAACAGAGACCCGATTAGATCATTTTACATTAAGGTTAATATAAGAATTCAGGGAAATTCTATCACATTTGTTCAATTTACGTCGCTCCTATTTCAGATAGCGTATTGGGCTAAGCGGCATCTCAAAGCGCATAAAATGGCGAGTGAAGTGCACTATTAAACTTCTAGGGTAAGGGAAAGAGAGACCCGGTTAGATCATTTTATATTATGGTTAATTTAAGAATTCAGCAAAATTCAATCACATTTGTTCAATTTACGTCGCTCCTATTTCAGATAGCGTATTGGGCTAAGCGGCATCTCAAAGCGCATAAAATGGCGAGTGAAGTGCACTATTAAACTTCTAGGGTAAGGGAAAGAGAGACCCGATTAGATCATTTTACATTAAGGTTAATATAAGAATTCAGGGAAATTCTATCACATTTGTTCAATTTACGTCGCTCCTATTTCAGATAGCGTACTGGGCTAGGCGGCATCTTAAAGCGCGTGGAATGGCGAGTGAAATGCACTATTAAACTTCTAGGGTAGGGCAAACAGAGTCCCGATTAGATTATTTTGTATTATGGTTAATTCAAGAATTCAGCAAAATTCTATCACATTTGTTCAATTTACGTCGCTGCTATTTAACATAGCGTACTGGGCTAGGCGGCATCTCAAAGCGCATGAAATCACGAGTGAAGTGCAATATTAAACTTCTAGGGTAGGGCGAACAGAGACCCGATTAGATCCTTCTACATTAATGTTAATTTAAGAATTTAGGGAAATTCTATCACAATTTTTCAACTTACGTCGCTCCTATTTCAGATAGCGTATTGGGCTAAGCGGCAGCTCAAAGCGCATGAAATGGCGAGTAAAATGCAATATTCAGCTTCTAGGGTAGGGCAAACAGATACCCGATTAGATCATTTTATATTATGGTTAATTTAAGAATTCAGCAAAATTCTATCACATTTGTTCAATTTACGTCGCTCCTATTTCAGATAGCGTATTGGGCTAAGCGGCATCTCAAAGCGCATGAAATGGCGAGTGAAATGCACTATTAGACTTCTATGGTAGGGCGAACCGAGACCCGATTAGATCATTTTACATTAAGGTTAATATAAGAATTCAGGGATATTCTATCACATTTCATCAATTTACGTCGCTCCTATTCCAGATAGCGTATTGTGCTAAGCGGCATCTCAAAGCGCATGAAATGGTGAGTAAAATGCACTATTAAACTTCTAGGATAAGGCAAACAGAGACCCGATTAGATCATTTTATATTACGGTAAATATAAGAATTTGGCGTAATTCTATCACATTTGTTTAATTTACGTCGCTCATATTTCAGATAGCGAACTGGGCTATGCGGCATCTTAAAGCGCGTGGAATGGCGAGTCAAATGCACTATTAAACTTCTATGCTAGGGCAATCAGAGACCCGATTAGATCATTTTATATTTTGTTTAATATAAGATTTCAGGGAAATTCTATCGCATTTGTTCAATTTACTTCGCTCCTATTTCAGATAGCGTATTGGGCTAAGCGGCATCTCAAAGCGCATGAAATGGAGAATAAAATGCACTGTTAAACTTCTAGGCTTGGGAGAACAGAGACCCGATTAGATCATTTTACATTATGGTTCATAAAAGAATTCAGCGAAATTCTATCACAATTTTTCAACTTACGTCGCTCCTATTTCAGATAGCGTATTGGGCTAAGCGGCAGCTCAAAGCGCATGAAATGGCGAGTAGAATGCAATATTAAGCTTCTAGGGTAGGGAAAACAGATACCCGATTAGATCATTTTATATTTTCGTTAATATAAGAATTCAGCGAAATTCTATCACATTTGTTCAATTTACGTCGCTCCTATTTCAGATAGCGTATTGGGCAAAGCAGCATCTGAAGGCGCATGAAATGGCGAGTAAAATGCACTATTAAACTTCTAGGGTAGGGCAAACAGAGACCCGATTAAATCATTTTATATTATGGTTAATTTAAGATGTCAGCAAAATTTTATCACATTTGTTCAATTTACGTCGCTCCTATTTCAGATAGCGTATTGGGCTAAGCGGCACCTCAAAGCGCATGAAATGGCGAGTAAAATGCAATACTAAACTTCTAGGATAAGGCAAACAGAGACCCGATTAGATCATTTTATATTTTGGTTAATATAAGAATTCAGCGAAATTCTATCACATTTGTTCAACTTACGTCGCTCCTATTTCAGATAGCGTATTGCGATAAGCGGCATCTCAAAGCGCATGAAATGGCGAGTAAAATGCACAATTAAACTACTAGGGTAGGGCAAACAGAGACCCGATTAGATCATTTTATATTGTGGTTAATATAAGAATTCAGCGTAATTCTATCACATTTGTTCAACTTACGTCGCTCCTATTTCAGGTAGCGTACTGGGCTAGGCGGCATCTTAAAGCGCGTGGAATGGCGAGTAAAATGCACTATTAAACTTCTAGGATAAGGCAAACAGAGACCCGATTGGATCATTTTATATTACGGTTAATATAAGAATTAGGCGTAATTCTATCACATTTGTTCAATTTATGTCGCTGCTATTCCAGATAGCTTATTGTGCTTAGCGGCATCTCAAAGCGCATGAAATGACGAGTGAAATGCACTATTAAACTTCTAGGATAAGGCAAACAGAGACCCGATTAGATCATTTTATATTTTGGTTAATATAAGAATTCAGCGAAATTCTATCACATTTGTTCAATTTACGTCGCTCCTATTACAGATAGCTTATTGTGCTTAGCGGCATCTCAAAGAGCATGAAATGACGAGTGAAATGCACTGTTAAACTTCTAGGGTAGGGCAAACAGAGACCCGATTAGATCATTTTATATTATGGTTAATTTAAGAGTTCAGCGGAATTCTATCACATTTGTTCAATTTACGTCACTCCTATTTCAGATAGCGTATTGGGCTAAGCGGCATCTCAAAGCGCATAAAATGGCGAGTGAAGTGCACTATTAAACTTCTAGGGTAAGGGAAAGAGAGACCCGGGTAGATCATTTTATATTACGGTTAATATAAGAATTCGGCGTAATTCTATCACATTTGTTCAATTTACGTCGCTGCTATTCCAGATAGCTTATTGTGCTTAGCGGCATCTCAAAGCGCATGAAATGACGAGTGAAATGCACTATTAGACTTCTATGGTAGGGCGAACAGAGACCCGATTAGATCATTTTACATTAAGGTTAATATAAGAATTCAGGGATATTCTATTACATTTGTTCAATTTACGTCGCTCCTATTCCAGATAGCGTATTGGGCTATGCGGCACCTTGAAGCACATGAAATGGCGAGTAAAATGCACTATTAAACTTCTATGATAGGGCAAACAGAGACCCGATTAGATCATTTTACATTATGGTTCATAAAAGAATTCAGCGAAATTCTATCACAATTTTTCAACTTACGTCGCTCCTATTTCAGATAGCGTATTGGGCTAAGCGGCAGCTCAAAGCGCATGAAATGGCGAGTAAAATGCAATATTCAGCTTCTAGGGTAGGGCAAACAGATACCCAATTAGATCATTTTATATTATGGTTAATTTAAGAATTCAGCAGAATTCTATCACATTTGTTCAATTTACGTCGCTCCTATTTCAGATAGCGTATTGGGCTAAGCGGCATCTCAAAGCGCATGAAATGGCGAGTGAAATGCACTATTAGACTTCTATGGTAGGGCGAACAGAGACCCGATTAGATCATTTTACATTAAGGTTAATATAAGAATTCAGGGATATTCTATCACATTTCATCAATTTACGTCGCTCCTATTCCAGATAGCGTATTGTGCTAAGCGGCATCTCAAAGCGCATGAAATGGTGAGTAAAATGCACTATTAAACTTCTAGGATAAGGCAAACAGAGACCCGATTAGATCATTTTATATTACGGTAAATATAAGAATTTGGCGTAATTCTATCACATTTGTTCAATTTACGTCGCTGCTATTCCAGATAGCTTATTGTGCTTAGCGGCATCTCAAAGCGCATGAAATGACGAGTGAAATGCACTATTAAACTTCTAGGATAATGCAAACAGAGAACGATTAGATCATTTTATATTTTGATTAATATAAGAATTCAGCGAAATTCTATCACATTTGTTTAATTTACGTCGCTCATATTTCAGATAGCGAACTGGGCTATGCGGCATCTTAAAGCGCGTGGAATGGCGAGTCAAATGCACTATTAAACTTCTATGCTAGGGCAATCAGAGACCCGATTAGATCATTTTATATTTTGTTTAATATAAGATTTCAGGGAAATTCTATCGCATTTGTTCAATTTACTTCGCTCCTATTTCAGATAGCGTATTGGGCTAAGCGGCATCTCAAAGCGCATGAAATGGAGAATAAAATGCACTGTTAAACTTCTAGGCTTGGGAGAACAGAGACCCGATTAGATCATTTTACATTATGGTTCATAAAAGAATTCAGCGAAATTCTATCACAATTTTTCAACTTACGTCGCTCCTATTTCAGATAGCGTATTGGGCTAAGCGGCAGCTCAAAGCGCATGAAATGGCGAGTAGAATGCAATATTAAGCTTCTAGGGTAGGGAAAACAGATACCCGATTAGATCATTTTATATTTTCGTTAATATAAGAATTCAGCGAAATTCTATCACATTTGTTCAATTTACGTCGCTCCTATTTCAGATAGCGTATTGGGCAAAGCAGCATCTGAAGGCGCATGAAATGGCGAGTAAAATGCACTATTAAACTTCTAGGGTAGGGCAAACAGAGACCCGATTAAATCATTTTATATTATGGTTAATTTAAGATGTCAGCAAAATTTTATCACATTTGTTCAATTTACGTCGCTCCTATTTCAGATAGCGTATTGGGCTAAGCGGCACCTCAAAGCGCATGAAATGGCGAGTAAAATGCAATACTAAACTTCTAGGATAAGGCAAACAGAGACCCGATTAGATCATTTTATATTTTCGTTAATATAAGAATTCAGCGAAATTCTATCACATTTGTTCAACTTACGTCGCTCCTATTTCAGATAGCGTATTGCGATAAGCGGCATCTCAAAGCGCATGAAATGGCGAGTAAAATGCACAATTAAACTACTAGGGTAGGGCAAACAGAGACCCGATTAGATCATTTTATATTGTGGTTAATATAAGAATTCAGCGTAATTCTATCACATTTGTTCAACTTACGTCGCTCCTATTTCAGGTAGCGTACTGGGCTAGGCGGCATCTTAAAGCGCGTGGAATGGCGAGTAAAATGCACTATTAAACTTCTAGGATAAGGCAAACAGAGACCCGATTAGATCATTTTATATTACGGTTAATATAAGAATTCGGCGTAATTCTATCACATTTGTTCAATTTATGTCGCTGCTATTCCAGATAGCTTATTGTGCTTAGCGGCATCTCAAAGCGCATGAAATGACGAGTGAAATGCACTATTAAACTTCTAGGATAAGGCAAACAGAGACCCGATTAGATCATTTTATATTTTGGTTAATATAAGAATTCAGCGAAATTCTATCACATTTGTTCAATTTACGTCGCTCATATTTCAGATAGCGAACTGGGCTATGCGGCATCTTAAAGCGCGTGGAATGGCGAGTCAAATGCACTATTAAACTTCTATGCTAGGGCAATCAGAGACCCGATTAGATCATTTTATATTTTGTTTAATATAAGATTTCAGGGAAATTCTATCGCATTTGTTCAATTTACATCGCTCCTATTTCAGATAGCGTATTGGGCTAAGCGGCATCTCAAAGCGCATGAAATGGAGAATAAAATGCACTGTTAAACTTCTAGGCTTGGGAGAACAGAGACCCGATTAGATCATTTTACATTATGGTTCATAAAAGAATTCAGCGAAATTCTATCACAATTTTTCAACTTACGTCGCTCCTATTTCAGATAGCGTATTGGGCTAAGCGGCAGCTCAAAGCGCATGAAATGGCGAGTAAAATGCAATATTAAGCTTCTAGGGTAGGGCAAATAGATACCCGATTAGATCATTTTATATTATGGTTAATTTAAGAATTCAGCGAAATTCTATCACATTTGTTCAATTTACGTCGCTCCTATTTCAGATAGCGTATTGGGCAAAGCAGCATCTGAAGGCGCATGAAATGGCGAGTAAAATGCACTATTAAACTTCTAGGGTAGGGCAAACAGAGACCCGATTAAATCATTTTATATTATGGTTAATTTAAGATGTCAGCAAAATTTTATCACATTTGTTCAAGTTACGTCGCTCCTATTTCAGATAGCGTACCGGTCTAGGCGGCATCTTAAAGCGCGTGGAATGGCGAGTAGAATGCACTGCTAAACTTCTATGATAGGGCAATCAGAGACCCGATTAGCTCATTTTATATTTTGTTTAATATACGATTTCAGGGAAATTCTATCACATTTGTTCAATTTACGTCGCTCCTATTTCAGATAGCGTATTGGGCTAAGCGGCACCTCAAAGCGCATGAAATGGCGAGTAAAATGCAATACTAAACTTCTAGGATAAGGCAAACAGAGACCCGATTAGATCATTTTACATTATGGTTCATAAAAGAATTCAGCGAAATTCTATTACAATTTTTCAACTTACGTCGCTCCTATTTCAGATAGCGTATTGGGCTAAGCGGCAGCTCAAAGCGCATGAAATGGCGAGTACAATGCAATATTAAGCTTCTAGGGTAGGGCAAACAGATACCCGATTAGATCATTTTATATTATGGTTAATTTAAGAATTCAGCAAAATTCTATCACATTTGTTCAATTTACGTCGCTCCTATTTCAGATAGCGTATTGGGCTAAGCGGCATCTCAAAGCGCATGAAATGGCGAGTGAAATGCACTATTAGACTTCTATGGTAGGGCGAACAGAGACCCGATTAGATCATTTTACATTAAGGTTAATATAAGAATTTAGGGATATTCTATCACATTTCATCAATTTACGTCGCTCCTATTCAAGATAGCGTATTGTGCTAAGCGGCATCTCAAAGCGCATGAAATGGCGAGTAAAATGCACTATTAAACTTCTAGGATAAGGCAAACAGAGACCCGATTAGATCATTTTATATTACGGTTAATATAAGAATACAGCGTAATTCTATCACATTTGTTCAACCTACGTCGCTCCTATTTCGGATAGCGTACTGGGCTAGGCGGCATCATAAAGGGCGTGGAAGGGCGAGCAAAATGCAGTACTAAACTTCTATGATAGGGCAATCAGAGACCCGATTAGACCATGTTATATTTTGTTTAATATAAGATTTCAGGGAAATTCTATCACATTCGTTCAATTTACGTCGTTCCTATTTCAGATAGCGTATTGGGCTAAGCGGCATCTCAAAGCGCATGAGATGGCGAATAAAATGCACTATTAAACTTATAGGCTAGGGCGAACAGAGACCCGATTAGATCATTTTACATTAAGGTTAATATAAGAATTCAGCGAAATTCGATCACATTTGTTCAATCTACGTCGCTCCTATTTCAGATAGCGTATTGGGCTAAGCGGAATCTCAAAGCGCATGAAATGACGAGTAAAACGCACTATTGAACTTCTAGGGTAAAGCAAACAGAGACCCGATTAGATCATTTTATATTACGGTTAATATAAGAATACAGCGTAATTCTATCACATTTGTTCAACCTACGTCGCTCCTATTTCAGATAGCGTACTGGGCTAGGCGGCATCATAAAGGGCGTGGAAGGGCGAGCAAAATGCAGTACTAAACTTCTATGATAGGGCAATCAGAGACCCGATTAGACCATGTTATAT
Organism: Macropis europaea; assembly: GCA_916610135.2. Taxonomy (NCBI): domain Eukaryota; kingdom Metazoa; phylum Arthropoda; class Insecta; order Hymenoptera; family Melittidae; genus Macropis; species Macropis europaea. The sequence continues at coordinate 33,745 of CAKAJE020001637.1, forward strand.
TTTGTTTAATATAAGATTTCAGGGAAATTCTATCACATTCGTTCAATTTACGTCGTTCCTATTTCAGATAGCGTATTGGGCTAAGCGGCATCTCAAAGCGCATGAGATGGCGAATAAAATGCACTATTAAACTTATAGGCTAGGGCGAACAGAGACCCGATTAGATCATTTTACATTACGGTTAATAAAAGAATTCAGCGAAATTCTATCACATTTGTTCAATTTACGTCTCTCCTATTTCAGATATCGTAGTGGGCTAAGCGGCATCTCAAAGCGCATGAAATGACGAGTGAAATGCACTATTAAACTTCTAGGGTAAGGCAAAGAGAGACCCGATTAGATCATTTTATATTACGGTTAATATAAGAATTCAGCGTAATTCTATTACATTTGTTCAATTTACGTCGCTCTTATTTCAGATAGCGTATTGTGCTAAGCGGCATCTCAAAGCGCATGAAATGGCGAGTAAAATGCACTATTAAACTTCCATGATAGGGCAATCAGAGACCCGATTAGATCATTTTATATTATGGTTAATTTAAGAATTCAGCAAAATTCTATCACATTTGTTCAATTTACGTCGCTCCTATTTCAGATAGCGTACAGGGCTATGCGGCATCTTAAAGCGCGTGGAATGGCGAGTGAAATGCACTATTAAACTTCGATGATAGGGCAATCAGAGACCCGATTAGATCATTTTGTATTTGGGTTAATATAAGAATTCAGGGAAATTCTATCACATTCGTTCAATTTACGTCGCTCCTATTTCATATAGCGTATTGGGCTAAGCGGCATCTCAATGCGCATGAAATGGCGAGTAAAATAGACTATTAAACTTCTAGGGTAATGCAAAGAGAGACCCGATTAGATCATTTTATATTACGGTAAATATAAGAATTAAGCGTAATTCCATCACATTTGTTCAATTTACGTCACTCCTATTTCAGATAGCCTACTGGGATAGCCGGCATCTTGAAGCGAGTGGAATAGCGAGTGAAATGCACTATTAAACTTCTAGGGTAGGGCGAACAGAGACCCGATTAGATCATTTTACATTAAGGTTAATATAAGAATGCAGCGTAATTCTGTCACATTTGTTCAACTTACGTAGCTCCTATTTCAGATGGCGTACTGGGCTAGGCGGCATCTTAAAGCGCGTGGAATGGCGAGTGAAATGTACTATTTAGCTTCTACGCTAGGGCGACCAGAGACCCGATTAGATCATTTAACATTATGGTTAATAAAAGAATTCAGCGAAATTCTATCACATTTGTTCAGTTTACATCGCTCCTATTTCAGATAGCGTATTGGGCTAAGCGGCATCTCAAAGCGCATGAAATGACGAGTAAAATGCACTGTTAAACTTCTAGGGTAGGGCGAACAGAGACCCTATTAGATCATTTTACATTATGGTTAATATAAGAATTCAGGGAAATTCTATCACATTCGTTCAATTTACGTCGCTCCTATTTCATATAGCGTATTGGGCTAAGCGGCATCTCAATGCGCATGAAATGGCGAGTAAAATGCACTATTAAACTTCTAGGGTAATGCAAAGAGAGACCCGATTAGATCATTTTATATTACGGTAAATATAAGAATTAAGCGTAATTCTATCACATTTGTTCAATTTACGTCACTCCTATTTCAGATAGCCTACTGGGCTAGCCGGCATCTTGAAGCGAGTGGAATAGCGAGTGAAATGCACTATTAAACTTCTAGGGAAGGGCAAACAGTGACCCGATTAGAACATTTTACATTAATGTTAATATAAGAATTCAGCGAAATTCTGTCACATTTGTTCAATTTACGTCGCTCATATTTCAGATAGCGTATTGGGCTAAGCGGCATCTCAAAGCGCATGAAATGGCGAGTAAAATGCGCTACTAACCTTCTATGATAGGGCAATCTGAGACCCGATTAGATCATTTTATATTTTGTTTAATATAAGATTTCAGGGAAATTCTATCACATTTGTTCAATTAACGTCGCTCATGTTTCAGATAGCGTATTGGGCTAAGCGGCATCTCAAGGCGCATGGAATGGCGAGTAAAGTGCACTATTAAACTTCTAGGGTAGGGCAAACAGAGTCCCGATTAGATTATTTTGTATTATGGTTAATTCAAGAATTCAGCAAAATTCTATCACATTTGTTCAATTTATGTCGCTCCTATTTCAGATAGCGTATTGGGCTAAGCGGCATCTCAATGCGCATGAAATGGCGAGTAAAATGCACTGTTAAACTTCTAGGGTAGATCTAACAGAGACCCGATTAGATCATTTTATATTACCGTCAATTTAGGAATACACCAAAATTCTATCACATTTGTTCAATTTACGTCGCTCCTATTTCAGATAGCGTATTGGGCTAAGCGGCATCTCAAAGCGCATGAAATGGCGAGTGAAATGCACTATTAGACTTCTATGGTAGGGCGAACAGAGACCCGATTAGATCATTTTACATTAAGGTTAATATAAGAATTTAGGGATATTCTATCACATTTCATCAATTTACGTCGCTCCTATTCAAGATAGCGTATTGTGCTAAGCGGCATCTCAAAGCGCATGAAATGGCGAGTAAAATGCACTATTAAACTTCTAGGATAAGGCAAACAGAGACCCGATTAGATCATTTTATATTACGGTTAATATAAGAATACAGCGTAATTCTATCACATTTGTTCAACCTACGTCGCTCCTATTTCGGATAGCGTACTGGGCTAGGCGGCATCATAAAGGGCGTGGAAGGGCGAGCAAAATGCAGTACTAAACTTCTATGATAGGGCAATCAGAGACCCGATTAGACCATGTTATATTTTGTTTAATATAAGATTTCAGGGAAATTCTATCACATTCGTTCAATTTACGTCGTTCCTATTTCAGATAGCGTATTGGGCTAAGCGGCATCTCAAAGCGCATGAGATGGCGAATAAAATGCACTATTAAACTTATAGGCTAGGGCGAACAGAGACCCGATTAGATCATTTTACATTAAGGTTAATATAAGTATTCAGCGAAATTCGATCACATTTGTTCAATCTACGTCGCTCCTATTTCAGATAGCGTATTGGGCTAAGCGGAATCTCAAAGCGCATGAAATGACGAGTAAAACGCACTATTGAACTTCTAGGGTAAAGCAAACAGAGACCCGATTAGATCATTTTATATTACGGTTAATATAAGAATACAGCGTAATTCTATCACATTTGTTCAACCTACGTCGCTCCTATTTCAGATAGCGTACTGGGCTAGGCGGCATCATAAAGGGCGTGGAAGGGCGAGCAAAATGCAGTACTAAACTTCTATGATAGGGCAATCAGAGACCCGATTAGACCATGTTATATTTTGTTTAATATAAGATTTCAGGGAAATTCTATCACATTCGTTCAATTTACGTCGTTCCTATTTCAGATAGCGTATTGGGCTAAGCGGCATCTCAAAGCGCATGAGATGGCGAATAAAATGCACTATTAAACTTATAGGCTAGGGCGAACAGAGACCCGATTAGATCATTTTACATTACGGTTAATAAAAGAATTCAGCGAAATTCTATCACATTTGTTCAATTTACGTCTCTCCTATTTCAGATATCGTAGTGGGCTAAGCGGCATCTCAAAGCGCATGAAATGACGAGTGAAATGCACTATTAAACTTCTAGGGTAAGGCAAAGAGAGACCCGATTAGATCATTTTATATTACGGTTAATATAAGAATTCAGCGTAATTCTATTACATTTGTTCAATTTACGTCGCTCTTATTTCAGATAGCGTATTGTGCTAAGCGGCATCTCAAAGCGCATGAAATGGCGAGTAAGATGCACTATTAAACTTCCATGATAGGGCAATCAGAGACCCGATTAGATCATTTTATATTATGGTTAATTTAAGAATTCAGCAAAATTCTATCACATTTGTTCAATTTACGTCGCTCCTATTTCAGATAGCGTACAGGGCTATGCGGCATCTTAAAGCGCGTGGAATGGCGAGTGAAATGCACTATTAAACTTCGATGATAGGGCAATCAGAGACCCGATTAGATCATTTTGTATTTGGGTTAATATAAGAATTCAGGGAAATTCTATCACATTCGTTCAATTTACGTCGCTCCTATTTCATATAGCGTATTGGGCTAAGAGGCATCTCAATGTGCATGAAATGGCGAGTAAAATAGACTATTAAACTTCTAGGGTAATGCAAAGAGAGACCCGATTAGATCATTTTATATTACGGTAAATATAAGGATTAAGCGTAATTCCATCACATTTGTTCAATTTACGTCACTCATATTTCAGATAGCCTACTGGGATAGCCGGCATCTTGAAGCGAGTGGAATAGCGAGTGAAATGCACTATTAAACTTCTAGGGTAGGGCGAACAGAGACCCGATTAGATCATTTTACATTAAGGTTAATATATGAATGCAGCGTAATTCTGTCACATTTGTTCAACTTACGTAGCTCCTATTTCAGATGGCGTACTGGGCTAGGCGGCATCTTAAAGCGCGTGGAATGGCGAGTGAAATGTACTATTTAGCTTCTACGCTAGGGCGACCAGAGACCCGATTAGATCATTTAACATTATGGTTAATAAAAGATTTCAGCGAAATTCTATCACATTTGTTCAGTTTACATCGCTCCTATTTCAGATAGCGTATTGGGCTAAGCGGCATCTCAAAGCGCATGAAATGACGAGTAAAATGCACTGTTAAACTTCTAGGGTAGGGCGAACAGAGACCCTATTAGATCATTTTACATTATGGTTAATATAAGAATTCAGGGAAATTCTATCACATTCGTTCAATTTACGTCGCTCCTATTTCATATAGCGTATTGGGCTAAGCGGCATCTCAATGCGCATGAAATGGCGAGTAAAATGCACTATTAAACTTCTAGGGTAATGCAAAGAGAGACCCGATTAGATCATTTTATATTACGGTAAATATAAGAATTAAGCGTAATTCTATCACATTTGTTCAATTTACGTCACTCCTATTTCAGATAGCCTACTGGGCTAGCCGGCATCTTGAAGCGAGTGGAATAGCGAGTGAAATGCACTATTAAACTTCTAGGGAAGGGCAAACAGTAACCCGATTAGAACATTTTACATTAATGTTAATATAAGAATTCAGCGAAATTCTGTCACATTTGTTCAATTTACGTCGCTCATATTTCAGATAGCGTATTGGGCTAACCGGCATCTCAAAGCGCATGAAATGGCGAGTAAAATGCGCTACTAACCTTCTATGATAGGGCAATCTGAGACCCGATTAGATCATTTTATATTTTGTTTAATATAAGATTTCAGGGAAATTCTATCACATTTGTTCAATTAACGTCGCTCATGTTTCAGATAGCGTATTGGGCTAAGCGGCATCTCAAGGCGCATGAAATGGCGAGTGAAATGCACTATTAGACTTCTATGGTAGGGCGAACAGAGACCCGATTAGATCATTTTACATTAAGGTTAATATAAGAATTCAGGGATATTCTATCACATTTCATCAATTTACGTCGCTCCTATTCCCGATAGCGTATTGTGCTAAGCGGCATCTCAAAGCGCATGAAATGGCGAGTAAAATGCACTATTAAACTTCTAGGATAAGGCAAACAGAGACCCGATTAGATCATTTTATATTACGGTAAATATAAGAATTTGGCGTAATTCTATCACATTTGTTCAATTTACGTCGCTGCTATTCCAGATAGCTTATTGTGCTTAGCGGCATCTCAAAGCGCATGAAATGACGAGTGAAATGCACTATTAAACTTCTAGGATAATGCAAACAGAGAACGATTAGATCATTTTATATTTTGGTTAACATAAGAATTCAGCGAAATTCTATCACATTTGTTTAATTTACGTCGCTCATATTTCAGATAGCGAACTGGGTTATACGGCATCTTAAAGCGCGTGGAATGGCGAGTCAAATGCACTATTAAACTTCTATGCTAGGGCAATCAGAGACCCGATTAGATCATTTTATATTTTGTTTAATATAAGATTTCAGGGAAATTCTATCGCATTTGTTCAATTTACATCGCTCCTATTTCAGATAGCGTATTGGGCTAAGCGGCATCTCAAAGCGCATGAAATGGAGAATAAAATCCACTGTTAAACTTCTGGGCTTGGGAGAACAGAGACCCGATTAGATCATTTTACATTATGGTTCATAAAAGAATTCAGCGAAATTCTATCACATTTGTTCAATTTACGTCGCTCCTATTTCAGATAGCGTATTGGGCAAAGCAGCATCTGAAGGCGCATGAAATGGCGAGTAAAATGCACTATTAAACTTCTAGGGTAGGGCAAACAGAGACCCGATTAAATCATTTTATATTATGGTTAATTTAAGATGTCAGCAAAATTTTATCACATTTGTTCAATTTACGTCGCTCCTATTTCAGATAGCGTATTGGGCTAAGCGGCACCTCAAAGCGCATGAAATGGCGAGTAAAATGCAATACTAAACTTCTAGGATAAGGCAAACAGAGACCCGATTAGATCATTTTATATTGTGGTTAATTTAAGAATTCAGCAAAATTCTATCACATTTGTTCAATTTACGTCGCTCCTATTTCAGATAGCGTATTGGGCTAAGCGGCATCTCAAAGCGCACGAAATGGCGAGTAAAATGCACCATCAAACTTCTAGGATAAGGCAAACAGAGGCCCGATTAGATCATTTTATATTACGGTTAATATAAGAATTCAGCGTAATTCTATCACATTTGTTCAACTTACGTCGCTCCTATTTCAGGTAGCGTACTGGGCTAGGCGGCATCTTAAAGCGCGTGGAATGGCGAGTAAAATGCACTATTAAACTTCTAGGATAAGGCAAACAGAGACCCGATTAGATCATTTTATATTACGGTTAATATAAGAATTCGGCGTAATTCTATCACATTTGTTCAATTTATGTCGCTGCTATTCCAGATAGCTTATTGTGCTTAGCGGCATCTCAAAGCGCATGAAATGACGAGTGAAATGCACTATTAAACTTCTAGGATAAGGCAAACAGAGACCCGATTAGATCATTTTATATTTTGGTTAATATAAGAATTCAGCGAAATTCTATCACATTTGTTCAATTTACGTCGCTCCTATTTCAGATAGCGTATTGGGCTAAGCGGCATCTCAAAGCGCATAAAATGGCGAGTGAAGTGCACTATTAAACTTCTAGGGTAAGGGAAAGAGAGACCCGGGTAGATCATTTTATATTACGGTTAATATAAGTATTAAGCGTAATTCTATCAGATTTGTTCAATTTACGTCGCTCCTATTTCAGATAGCGTACTGGGCTAGGCGGCATCATAAAGGGCGTGGAAGGGCGAGCAAAATGCAGTACTAAACTTCTATGATAGGGCAATCAGAGACCCGATTAGACCATGTTATATTTTGTTTAATATAAGATTTCAGGGAAATTCTATCACATTCGTTCAATATACGTCGTTCCTATTTCAGATAGCGTATTGGGCTAAGCGGCATCTCAAAGCGCATGAGATGGCGAATAAAATGCACTATTAAACTTATAGGCTAGGGCGAACAGAGACCCGATTAGATCATTTTACATTAAGGTTAATATAAGTATTCAGCGAAATTCGATCACATTTGTTCAATCTACGTCGCTCCTATTTCAGATAGCGTATTGGGCTAAGCGGAATCTCAAAGCGCATGAAATGACGAGTAAAACGCACTATTAAACTTCTAGGGTAAAGCAAACAGAGACCCGATTAGATCATTTTATATTACGGTTAATATAAGAATACAGCGTAATTCTATCACATTTGTTCAACCTACGTCGCTCCTATTTCAGATAGCGTACTGGGCTAGGCGGCATCATAAAGGGCGTGGAAGGGCGAGCAAAATGCAGTACTAAACTTCTATGATAGGGCAATCAGAGACCCGATTAGACCATGTTATATTTTGTTTAATATAAGATTTCAGGGAAATTCTATCACATTCGTTCAATTTACGTCGTTCCTATTTCAGATAGCGTATTGGGCTAAGCGGCATCTCAAAGCGCATGAGATGGCGAATAAAATGCACTATTAAACTTATAGGCTAGGGCGAACATAGACCCGATTAGATCATTTTACATTACGGTTAATAAAAGAATTCAGCGAAATTCTATCACATTTGTTCAATTTACGTCTCTCCTATTTCAGATATCGTAGTGGGCTAAGCGGCATCTCAAAGCGCATGAAATGGCGAGTGAAATGCACTATTAAACTTCTAGGGTAAGGCAAAGAGAGACCCGATTAGATCATTTTACATTAACGTTAATATAAGAATTCAGGGAAATTCTATCACATTTGTTCAATTTACGTCGCACATATTTCAGATAGCGTATTGGGCTAAGCGGCATCTCAAAGCGCATGAAATGGCGAGTAAAATGCGCTACTAACCTTCTATGACAGGGCAATCTGAGACCCGATTAGATCATTTTATATTTTGATTAATATAAGATTTCAGGGAAATTCTATCACATTTGTTCAATTAACGTCGCTCATATTTCAGATAGCGTATTGGGCTAAGCGGCATCTCAAGGCGCATGGAATGGCGAGTAAAATGCACTATTAAACTTCTAGGGTAGGGCGAACAGAGTCCCGATTAGATTATTTTGTATTATGGTTAATTCAAGAATTCAGCAAAATTCTATCACATTTGTTCAATTTACGTCGCTGCTATTTAAGATAGCGTACTGGGCTAGGGGGCATCTCAAAGCGCATGAAATGACGAATAAAATGCACTATTAAACTTCTAGGCTAGGACGAACAGTGACCCGATTATATCATTTTACATTATGGTTAATGAAAGAATTCAGCGAAATTCTATCACATTTGTTCAATTTACATCGCTCCTATTTGAGATAGCTTATAGGGCTAAGCGGCATCTCAAAGCGTATGAAATGACGAGAGAAATGCACTATTAAACTTCTAGGGTAGGGCGAACAGAGACCCGATTAGATCATTTTACATTAAGGTTAATATAAGAATGCAGCGTAATTCTGTCACATTTGTTCAACTTACGTAGCTCCTATTTCAGATGGCGTACTGGGCTAGGCGGCATCTTAAAGCGCGTGGAATGGCGAGTGAAATGCACTATTTAGCTTCTACGCTAGGGCGACCAGAGACCCGATTAGATCATTTAACATTATGGTTAATAAAAGAATTCAGCGAAATTCTATCACATTTGTTCAGTTTACATCGCTCCTATTTCAGATAGCGTCTCGGGCTAAGCGGCATCTCAAAGCGCATGAAATGACGAGTAAAATGCACTGTTAAACTTCTAGGGTAGGGCGAACAGAGACCCTATTAGATCATTTTACATTATGGTTAATATAAGAATTCAGGGAAATTCTATCACATTCGTTCAATTTACGTCGCTCCTATTTCATATAGCGTATTGGGCTAAGCGGCATCTCAATGCGCATGAAATGGCGAGTAAAATGGCACTATTAAACTTCTAGGGTAATGCAAAGAGAGACCCGATTAGATCATTTTATATTACGGTAAATATAAGATTAAGCGTAATTCTATCACATTTGTTCAATTTACGTCGCTCCTATTTCAGATAGCCTACTGGGCTAGCCGGCATCTTGAAGCGAGTTGAATAGCGAGTGAAATGCACTATTAAACTTCTAGGGAAGGGCAAACAGTGACCCGATTAGAACATTTTACATTAATGTTAATATAAGAATTCAGCGAAATTCTGTCACATTTGTTCAATTTACGTCGCTCATATTTCAGATAGCGTATTGGGCTAAGCGGCATCTCAAAGTGCATGAAATGGCGAGTAAAATGCGCTACTAACCTTCTATGATAGGGCAATCTGAGACCCGATTAGATCATTTTATATTTTGTTTAATATAAGATTTCAGGGAAATTCTATCACATTTGTTCAATTAACGTCGCTCATGTTTCAGATAGCGTATTGGGCTAAGCGGCATCTCAAGGCGCATGGAATGGCGAGTAATGTGCACTATTAAACTTCTAGGGTAGGGCAAACAGAGTCCCGATTAGATTATTTTGTATTATGGTTAATTCAAGAATTCAGCAAAATTCTATCACATTTGTTCAATTTACGTCGCTCCTATTTCAGATAGCGTATTGGGCTAAGCGGCATCTCAATGCGCATGAAATGACGAGAGAAATGCACTATTAAACTTCTAGGGTAGGGCGAACAGAGACCCGATTAGATCATTTTACATTAAGGTTAATATAAGAATGCAGCGTAATTCTGTCACATTTGTTCAACTTACGTAGCTCCTATTTCAGATGGCGTACTGGGCTAGGCGGCATCTTAAAGCGCGTGGAATGGCGAGTGAAATGCACTATTTAGCTTCTACGCTAGGGCGACCAGAGACCCGATTAGATCATTTAACATTATGGTTAATAAAAGAATTCAGCGAAATTCTATCACATTTGTTCAGTTTACATCGCTCCTATTTCAGATAGCGTCTCGGGCTAAGCGGCATCTCAAAGCGCATGAAATGACGAGTAAAATGCACTGTTAAACTTCTAGGGTAGGGCGAACAGAGACCCTATTAGATCATTTTACATTATGGTTAATATAAGAATTCAGGGAAATTCTATCACATTCGTTCAATTTACGTCGCTCCTATTTCATATAGCGTATTGGGCTAAGCGGCACCTCAATGCGCATGAAATGGCGAGTAAAATGCACTATTAAACTTCTAGGGTAATGCAAAGAGAGACCCGATTAGATCATTTTATATTACGGTAAATATAAGAATTAAGCGTAATTCTATCACATTTGTTCAATTTACGTCACTCCTATTTCAGATAGCCTACTGGGCTAGCCGGCATCTTGAAGCGAGTTGAATAGCGAGTGAAATGCACTATTAAACTTCTAGGGAAGGGCAAACAGTGACCCGATTAGAACATTTTACATTAATGTTAATATAAGAATTCAGCGAAATTCTGTCACATTTGTTCAATTTACGTCGCTCATATTTCAGATAGCGTATTGGGCTAAGCGGCATCTCAAAGTGCATGAAATGGCGAGTAAAATGCGCTACTAACCTTCTATGATAGGGCAATCTGAGACCCGATTAGATCATTTTATATTTTGTTTAATATAAGATTTCAGGGAAATTCTATCACATTTGTTCAATTAACGTCGCTCATGTTTCAGATAGCGTATTGGGCTAAGCGGCATCTCAAGGCGCATGGAATGGCGAGTAATGTGCACTATTAAACTTCTAGGGTAGGGCAAACAGAGTCCCGATTAGATTATTTTGTATTATGGTTAATTCAAGAATTCAGCAAAATTCTATCACATTTGTTCAATTTATGTCGCTCCTATTTCAGATAGCGTATTGGGCTAAGCGGCATCTCAGTGCGCATGAAATGACGAGAGAAATGCACTATTAAACTTCTAGGGTAGGGCGAACAGAGACCCGATTAGATCATTTTACATTAAGGTTAATATAAGAATGCAGCGTAATTCTGTCACATTTGTTCAACTTACGTAGCTCCTATTTCAGATGGCGTACTGGGCTAGGCGGCATCTTAAAGCGCGTGGAATGGCGAGTGAAATGCACTATTTAGCTTCTACGCTAGGGCGACCAGAGACCCGATTAGATCATTTAACATTATGGTTAATAAAAGAATTCAGCGAAATTCTATCACATTTGTTCAGTTTACATCGCTCCTATTTCAGATAGCGTCTCGGGCTAAGCGGCATCTCAAAGCGCATGAAATGACGAGTAAAATGCACTGTTAAACTTCTAGGGTAGGGCGAACAGAGACCCTATTAGATCATTTTACATTATGGTTAATATAAGAATTCAGGGAAATTCTATCACATTCGTTCAATTTACGTCGCTCCTATTTCATATAGCGTATTGGGCTAAGCGGCACCTCAATGCGCATGAAATGGCGAGTAAAATGCACTATTAAACTTCTAGGGTAATGCAAAGAGAGACCCGATTAGATCATTTTATATTACGGTAAATATAAGAATTAAGCGTAATTCTATCACATTTGTTCAATTTACGTCACTCCTATTTCAGATAGCCTACTGGGCTAGCCGGCATCTTGAAGCGAGTTGAATAGCGAGTGAAATGCACTATTAAACTTCTAGGGAAGGGCAAACAGTGACCCGATTAGAACATTTTACATTAATGTTAATATAAGAATTCAGCGAAATTCTGTCACATTTGTTCAATTTACGTCGCTCATATTTCAGATAGCGTATTGGGCTAAGCGGCATCTCAAAGTGCATGAAATGGCGAGTAAAATGCGCTACTAACCTTCTATGATAGGGCAATCTGAGACCCGATTAGATCATTTTATATTTTGTTTAATATAAGATTTCAGGGAAATTCTATCACATTTGTTCAATTAACGTCGCTCATGTTTCAGATAGCGTATTGGGCTAAGCGGCATCTCAAGGCGCATGGAATGGCGAGTAATGTGCACTATTAAACTTCTAGGGTAGGGCAAACAGAGTCCCGATTAGATTATTTTGTATTATGGTTAATTCAAGAATTCAGCAAAATTCTATCACATTTGTTCAATTTATGTCGCTCCTATTTCAGATAGCGTATTGGGCTAAGCGGCATCTCAGTGCGCATGAAATGGCGAGTAAAATGCACTGTTAAACTTCTAGGGTAGGTCTAACAGAGAACCGATTAGATCATTTTATATTACCGTCAATTTAGGAATACAGCAAAATTCTATCACATTTGTTCAATTTACGTCGCTCCTATTTCAGATAGCGTACTGGGCTCGGCGGCATCTTAAAGCGCGTGGAATGGCGAGTGAAATGCACTATTAGACTTCTATGGTAGGGCGAACAGAGACCCGATTAGATCATTTTATATTACGGTAAATATAAGAATTAAGCGTAATTCCATCACATTTGTTCAATTTACGTCACTCCTATTTCAGATAGCCTACTGGGATAGCCGGCATCTTAAAGCGAGTGGAATAGCGAGTGAAATGCACTATTAAACTTCTAGGGTAGGGCGAACAGTGACCCGATTAGATCATTTTACATTAACGTTAATATAAGAATTCAGGGAAATTCTATCACATTTGTTCAATTTACGTCGCTCATATTTCAGATAGCGTATTGGGCTAAGCGGCATCTCAAAACGCATGAAATGGCGAGCAAAATGCGCTACTAACCTTCTATGACAGGGCAATCTGAGACCCGATTAGATCATTTTATATTTTGTTTAATATAAGATTTCAGGGAAATTCTATCACATTTGTTCAATTAACGTCGCTCATATTTCAGATAGCGTATTGGGCTAAGCGGCATCTCAAGGCGCATGGAATGGCGAGTAAAATGCACTATTAAACTTCTAGGGTAGGGCAAACAGAGTCCCGATTAGATTATTTTGTATTATGGTTAATTCAAGAATTCAGCAAAATTCTATCACATTTGTTCAATTTACTTCGCTGCTATTTAAGATAGCGTACTGGGCTAGGGGGCATCTCAAAGCGCATGAAATGACGAATAAAATACACTATTAAACTTCTAGGCTAGGACGAACAGAGACCCGATTATATCATTTTACATTATGGTTAATGAAAGAATTCAGCGAAATTCTATCACATTTGTTCAATTTACATCGCTCCTATTTGAGATAGCTTATAGGGCTAAGCGGCATCTCAAAGCGTATGAAATGGCGAGTCAAATGCACTACTAAACTTCTATGCTAGGGCAATCAGAGACCCGATTAGATCATTTTATATTTTGTTTAATATAAGATTTCAGGGAAATTCTATCGCATTTGTTCAATTTACATCGCTCCTATTTCAGATAGCGTATTGGGCTAAGCGGCATCTCAAAGCGCATGAAATGGAGAATAAAATGCACTGTTAAACTTCTAGGCTTGGGAGAACAGAGACCCGATTAGATCATTTTACATTATGGTTCATAAAAGAATTCAGCGAAATTCTATCACAATTTTTCAACTTACGTCGCTCCTATTTCAGATAGCGTATTGGGCTAAGCGGCAGCTCAAAGCGCATGAAATGGCGAGTAAAATGCAATATTAAGCTTCTAGGGTAGGGCAAATAGATACCCGATTAGATCATTTTATATTATGGTTAATTTAAGAATTCAGCGAAATTCTATCACATTTGTTCAATTTACGTCGCTCCTATTTCAGATAGCGTATTGGGCAAAGCAGCATCTGAAGGCGCATGAAATGGCGAGTAAAATGCACTATTAAACTTCTAGGGTAGGGCAAACAGAGACCCGATTAAATCATTTTATATTATGGTTAATTTAAGATGTCAGCAAAATTTTATCACATTTGTTCAAGTTACGTCGCTCCTATTTCAGATAGCGTACCGGTCTAGGCGGCATCTTAAAGCGCGTGGAATGGCGAGTAGAATGCACTGCTAAGCTTCTATGATAGGGCAATCAGAGACCCGATTAGCTCATTTTATATTTTGTTTAATATACGATTTCAGGGAAATTCTATCACATTTGTTCAATTTACGTCGCTCCTATTTCAGATAGCGTATTGGGCTAAGCGGCACCTCAAAGCGCATGAAATGGCGAGTAAAATGCAATACTAAACTTCTAGGATAAGGCAAACAGAGACCCGATTAGATCATTTTACATTATGGTTCATAAAAGAATTCAGCGAAATTCTATTACAATTTTTCAACTTACGTCGCTCCTATTTCAGATAGCGTATTGGGCTAAGCGGCAGCTCAAAGCGCATGAAATGGCGAGTACAATGCAATATTAAGCTTCTAGGGTAGGGCAAACAGATACCCGATTAGATCATTTTATATTATGGTTAATTTAAGAATTCAGCAAAATTCTATCACATTTGTTCAATTTACGTCGCTCCTATTTCAGATAGCGTATTGGGCTAAGCGGCATCTCAAAGCGCATGAAATGGCGAGTGAAATGCACTATTAGACTTCTATGGTAGGGCGAACAGAGACCCGATTAGATCATTTTACATTAAGGTTAATATAAGAATTTAGGGATATTCTATCACATTTCATCAATTTACGTCGCTCCTATTCAAGATAGCGTATTGTGCTAAGCGGCATCTCAAAGCGCATGAAATGGCGAGTAAAATGCACTATTAAACTTCTAGGATAAGGCAAACAGAGACCCGATTAGATCATTTTATATTACGGTTAATATAAGAATACAGCGTAATTCTATCACATTTGTTCAACCTACGTCGCTCCTATTTCGGATAGCGTACTGGGCTAGGCGGCATCATAAAGGGCGTGGAAGGGCGAGCAAAATGCAGTACTAAACTTCTATGATAGGGCAATCAGAGACCCGATTAGACCATGTTATATTTTGTTTAATATAAGATTTCAGGGAAATTCTATCACATTCGTTCAATTTACGTCGTTCCTATTTCAGATAGCGTATTGGGCTAAGCGGCATCTCAAAGCGCATGAGATGGCGAATAAAATGCACTATTAAACTTATAGGCTAGGGCGAACAGAGACCCGATTAGATCATTTTACATTAAGGTTAATATAAGTATTCAGCGAAATTCGATCACATTTGTTCAATCTACGTCGCTCCTATTTCAGATAGCGTATTGGGCTAAGCGGAATCTCAAAGCGCATGAAATGACGAGTAAAACGCACTATTGAACTTCTAGGGTAAAGCAAACAGAGACCCGATTAGATCATTTTATATTACGGTTAATATAAGAATACAGCGTAATTCTATCACATTTGTTCAACCTACGTCGCTCCTATTTCAGATAGCGTACTGGGCTAGGCGGCATCATAAAGGGCGTGGAAGGGCGAGCAAAATGCAGTACTAAACTTCTATGATAGGGCAATCAGAGACCCGATTAGACCATGTTATATTTTGTTTAATATAAGATTTCAGGGAAATTCTATCACATTCGTTCAATTTACGTCGTTCCTATTTCAGATAGCGTATTGGGCTAAGCGGCATCTCAAAGCGCATGAGATGGCGAATAAAATGCACTATTAAACTTATAGGCTAGGGCGAACAGAGACCCGATTAGATCATTTTACATTACGGTTAATAAAAGAATTCAGCGAAATTCTATCACATTTGTTCAATTTACGTCTCTCCTATTTCAGATATCGTAGTGGGCTAAGCGGCATCTCAAAGCGCATGAAATGACGAGTGAAATGCACTATTAAACTTCTAGGGTAAGGCAAAGAGAGACCCGATTAGATCATTTTATATTACGGTTAATATAAGAATTCAGCGTAATTCTATTACATTTGTTCAATTTACGTCGCTCTTATTTCAGATAGCGTATTGTGCTAAGCGGCATCTCAAAGCGCATGAAATGGCGAGTAAAATGCACTATTAAACTTCCATGATAGGGCAATCAGAGACCCGATTAGATCATTTTATATTATGGTTAATTTAAGAATTCAGCAAAATTCTATCACATTTGTTCAATTTACGTCGCTCCTATTTCAGATAGCGTACAGGGCTATGCGGCATCTTAAAGCGCGTGGAATGGCGAGTGAAATGCACTATTAAACTTCGATGATAGGGCAATCAGAGACCCGATTAGATCATTTTGTATTTGGGTTAATATAAGAATTCAGGGAAATTCTATCACATTCGTTCAATTTACGTCGCTCCTATTTCATATAGCGTATTGGGCTAAGCGGCATCTCAATGCGCATGAAATGGCGAGTAAAATAGACTATTAAACTTCTAGGGTAATGCAAAGAGAGACCCGATTAGATCATTTTATATTACGGTAAATATAAGGATTAAGCGTAATTCCATCACATTTGTTCAATTTACGTCACTCCTATTTCAGATAGCCTACTGGGATAGCCGGCATCTTGAAGCGAGTGGAATAGCGAGTGAAATGCACTATTAAACTTCTAGGGTAGGGCGAACAGAGACCCGATTAGATCATTTTACATTAAGGTTAATATAAGAATGCAGCGTAATTCTGTCACATTTGTTCAACTTACGTAGCTCCTATTTCAGATGGCGTACTGGGCTAGGCGGCATCTTAAAGCGCGTGGAATGGCGAGTGAAATGTACTATTTAGCTTCTACGCTAGGGCGACCAGAGACCCGATTAGATCATTTAACATTATGGTTAATAAAAGATTTCAGCGAAATTCTATCACATTTGTTCAGTTTACATCGCTCCTATTTCAGATAGCGTATTGGGCTAAGCGGCATCTCAAAGCGCATGAAATGACGAGTAAAATGCACTGTTAAACTTCTAGGGTAGGGCGAACAGAGACCCTATTAGATCATTTTACATTATGGTTAATATAAGAATTCAGGGAAATTCTATCACATTCGTTCAATTTACGTCGCTCCTATTTCATATAGCGTATTGGGCTAAGCGGCATCTCAATGCGCATGAAATGGCGAGTAAAATGCACTATTAAACTTCTAGGGTAATGCAAAGAGAGACCCGATTAGATCATTTTATATTACGGTAAATATAAGAATTAAGCGTAATTCTATCACATTTGTTCAATTTACGTCACTCCTATTTCAGATAGCCTACTGGGCTAGCCGGCATCTTGAAGCGAGTGGAATAGCGAGTGAAATGCACTATTAAACTTCTAGGGAAGGGCAAACAGTGACCCGATTAGAACATTTTACATTAATGTTAATATAAGAATTCAGCGAAATTCTGTCACATTTGTTCAATTTACGTCGCTCATATTTCAGATAGCGTATTGGGCTAACCGGCATCTCAAAGCGCATGAAATGGCGAGTAAAATGCGCTACTAACCTTCTATGATAGGGCAATCTGAGACCCGATTAGATCATTTTATATTTTGTTTAATATAAGATTTCAGGGAAATTCTATCACATTTGTTCAATTAACGTCGCTCATGTTTCAGATAGCGTATTGGGCTAAGCGGCATCTCAAGGCGCATGAAATGGCGAGTGAAATGCACTATTAGACTTCTATGGTAGGGCGAACAGAGACCCGATTAGATCATTTTACATTAAGGTTAATATAAGAATTCAGGGATATTCTATCACATTTCATCAATTTACGTCGCTCCTATTCCCGATAGCGTATTGTGCTAAGCGGCATCTCAAAGCGCATGAAATGGCGAGTAAAATGCGCTATTAAACTTCTAGGATAAGGCAAACAGAGACCTGATTAGATCATTTTATATTACGGTAAATATAAGAATTTGGCGTAATTCTATCACATTTGTTCAACCTACGTCGCTCCTATTTCAGATAGCGTACTGGGCTAGGCGGCATCATAAAGGGCGTGGAAGGGCGAGCAAAATGCAGTACTAAACTTCTATGATAGGGCAATCAGAGACCCGATTAGACCATGTTATATTTTGTTTAATATAAGATTTCAGGGAAATTCTATCACATTCGTTCAATTTACGTCGTTCCTATTTCAGATAGCGTATTGGGCTAAGCGGCATCTCAAAGCGCATGAGATGGCGAATAAAATGCACTATTAAACTTATAGGCTAGGGCGAACATAGACCCGATTAGATCATTTTACATTACGGTTAATAAAAGAATTCAGCGAAATTCTATCACATTTGTTCAATTTACGTCTCTCCTATTTCAGATATCGTAGTGGGCTAAGCGGCATCTCAAAGCGCATGAAATGGCGAGTGAAATGCACTATTAAACTTCTAGGGTAAGGCAAAGAGAGACCCGATTAGATCATTTTATATTACGGTTAATATAAGAATTCAGCGTAATTCTATTACATTTGTTCAATTTACGTCGCTCTTATTTCAGATAGCGTATTGTGCTAAGCGGCATCTCAAAGCGCATGAAATGGCGAGTAAAATGCACTATTAAACTTCTATGATAGGGCAATCAGAGACCCGATTAGATCATTTTATATTATGGTTAATTTAAGAATTCAGCAAAATTCTATCACATTTGTTCAATTTACGTCGCTCCTATTTCAGATAGCGTACAGGGCTATGCGGAATCTTAAAGCGCGTGGAATGGCGAGTGAAATGCACTATTAAACTTCGATGATAGGGCAATCAGAGACCCGATTAGATCATTTTGTATTTGGGTTAATATAAGAATTCAGGGAAATTCTATCACATTCGTTCAATTTACGTCGCTCCTATTTCATATAGCGTATTGGGCTAAGCGGCATCTCAATGCGCATGAAATGGCGAGTAAAATAGACTATTAAACTTCTAGGGTAATGCAAAGAGAGACCCGATTAGATCATTTTATATTTGGGTTAATATAAGAATTCAGGGAAATTCTATCACATTCGTTCAATTTACGTAGCTCCTATTTCATATAGCGTATTGGGCTAAGCGGCATCTCAATGCGCATGAAATGGCGAGTAAAATAGACTATTAAACTTCTAGGGTAATGCAAAGAGAGACCCGATTAGATCATTTTATATTACGGTAAATATAAGAATTAAGCGTAATTCCATCACATTTGTTCAATTTACGTCACTCCTATTTCAGATAGCCTACTGGGATAGCCGGCATCTTAAAGCGAGTGGAATAGCGAGAGAAATGCACTATTAAACTTCTAGGGTAGGGCGAACAGTGACCCGATTAGATCATTTTACATTAACGTTAATATAAGAATTCAGGGAAATTCTATCACATTTGTTCAATTTACGTCGCTCATATTTCAGATAGCGTATTGGGCTAAGCGGCATCTCAAAGCGCATGAAATGGCGAGTAAAATGCGCTACTAACCTTCTATGACAAGTCAATCTGAGACCCGATTAGATCATTTTATATTTTGATTAATATAAGATTTCAGGGAAAT
The DNA here is from genome assembly GCA_916610135.2 of Macropis europaea. Lineage (NCBI taxonomy): Eukaryota > Metazoa > Arthropoda > Insecta > Hymenoptera > Melittidae > Macropis > Macropis europaea. The sequence continues at coordinate 53,484 of CAKAJE020001637.1, forward strand.
TCTATCACATTTGTTCAATTAACGTCGCTCATATTTCAGATAGCGTATTGGGCTAAGCGGCATCTCAAGGCGCATGGAATGGCGAGTAAAATGCACTATTAAACTTCTAGGGTAGGGCGAACAGAGTCCCGATTAGATTATTTTGTATTATGGTTAATTCAAGAATTCAGCAAAATTCTATCACATTTGTTCAATTTACGTCGCTGCTATTTAAGATAGCGTACTGGGCTAGGGGGCATCTCAAAGCGCATGAAATGACGAATAAAATGCACTATTAAACTTCTAGGCTAGGACGAACAGTGACCCGATTATATCATTTTACATTATGGTTAATGAAAGAATTCAGCGAAATTCTATCACATTTGTTCAATTTACATCGCTCCTATTTGAGATATCTTATAGGGCTAAGCGGCATCTCAAAGCGTATGAAATGACGAGAGAAATGCACTATTAAACTTCTAGGGTAGGGCGAACAGAGACCCGATTAGATCATTTTACATTAAGGTTAATATAAGAATGCAGCGTAATTCTGTCACATTTGTTCAACTTACGTAGCTCCTATTTCAGATGGCGTACTGGGCTAGGCGGCATCTTAAAGCGCGTGGAATGGCGAGTGAAATGCACTATTTAGCTTCTACGCTAGGGCGACCAGAGACCCGATTAGATCATTTAACATTATGGTTAATAAAAGAATTCAGCGAAATTCTATCACATTTGTTCAGTTTACATCGCTCCTATTTCAGATAGCGTATTGGGCTAAGCGGCATCTCAAAGCGCATGAAATGACGAGTAAAGTGCACTATTAAACTTCTAGGGTAGGGCAAACAGAGTCCCGATTAGATTATTTTGTATTATGGTTAATTCAAGAATTCAGCAAAATTCTATCACATTTGTTCAATTTATGTCGCTCCTACTTCAGATAGCGTATTGGGCTAAGCGGCATCTCAATGCGCATGAAATGGCGAGTAAAATGCACTGTTAAACTTCTAGGGTAGGTCTAACAGAGAACCGATTAGATCATTTTATATTACCGTCAATTTAGGAATACAGCAAAATTCTATCACATTTGTTGAATTTACGTCGCTCCTATTTCAGATAGCGTACTGGGCTCGGCGGCATCTTAAAGCGCGTGGAATGGCGAGTGAAATGCACTATTAGACTTCTATGGTAGGGCGAACAGAGACCCGATTAGATCATTTTATATTACGGTTAATATAAGAATTCAGCGTAATTCTATCACATTTGTTCAATTTACGTCGCTCCTATTTCAGATAGCGTATTGTGCTAAGCGGCATCTCAAAGCGCATGAAATGGCGAGTGAAATGCACTATTAGACTTCTATGGTAGGGCGAACAGAGACCCGATTAGATCATTTTACATTAAGGTTAATATAAGAATTCAGGGATATTCTATCACATTTGTTCAATTTACGTCGCTCCTATTCCAGATAGCGTATTGGGCTATGCGGCACCTTGAAGCACATGAAATGGCGAGTAAAATGCACTATTAAACTTCTAGGGTAGGGCAAACAGAGACCCGATTAAATCATTTTATATTATGGTTAATTTAAGATGTCAGCAAAATTTTATCACATTTGTTCAATTTACGTCGCTCCTATTTCAGATAGCGTACTGGTCTAGGCGGCATCTTAAAGCGCGCAGAATGGCGAGTAGAATGCACTGCTAAACTTCTATGATAGGGCAATCAGAGACCCGATTAGCTCATTTTATATTTTGTTTAATATACGATTTCAGGGAAATTCTATCACATTTGTTCAATTTACGTCGCTCCTATTTCAGATAGCGTATTGGGCTAAGCGGCACCTCAAAGCGCATGAAATGGCGAGTAAAATGCAATACTAAACTTCTAGGATAAGGCAAACAGAGACCCGATTAGATCATTTTACATTATGGTTCATAAAAGAATTCAGCGAAATCCTATCACAATTTTTCAACTTACGTCGCTCCTATTTCAGATAGCGTATTGGGCTAGGCGGCAGCTCAAAGCGCATGAAATGTCGAGTAAAATGCACTATTAAACTTCTAGGGTAAGGCAAAGAGAGACCCGATTAGATCATTTTATATTACGGTTAATATAAGAATTCAGCGTAATTCTATTACATTTGTTCAATTTACGTCGCTCTTATTTCAGATAGCGTATTGTGCTAAGCGGCATCTCAAAGCGCATGAAATGGCGAGTAAAATGCACTATTAAACTTCTATGATAGGGCAATCAGAGACCCGATTAGATCATTTTATATTATGGTTAATTTAAGAATTCAGCAAAATTCTATCACATTTGTTCAATTTACGTCGCTCCTATTTCAGATAGCGTACAGGGCTATGCGGCATCTTAAAGCGCGTGGAATGGCGAGTGAAATGCACTATTAAACTTCGAAGATAGGGCAATCAGAGACCCGATTAGATCATTTTATATTACGGTAAATATAAGAATTTGGCGTAATTCTATCACATTTGTTCAATTTCCGTCGCTGCTATTCCAGATAGCTTATTGTGCTTAGCGGCATCTCAAAGCGCATGAAATGACGAGTGAAATGCACTATTAAACTTCTAGGATAAGGCAAACAGAGACCCGATTAGGTCATTTTATATTTTGGTTAATATAAGAATTCAGTGAAATTCTATCACATTTGATCAATTTACGTCGCTTCTATTTCAGATAGCGTATTAGGCTAAGCGGCATCTCAAAGCGCATGAAATGACGAGTAAAATGCACTATTAAACTTCTAGGGTAGGGCAAGCAGAGACTCGATTAGATCATTTTATATTATGGTTAATTTAAGAATTCAGCAAAATTCTATCACATTCGTTCAATTTAGATCGCTCCTATTTCAGATAGCGTATTGGGCTAAGCGGCATCTCAAAGCGCATGAAATGGCGAGTGAAATGCACTATAAGACTTCTATGGTAAGGCGAACAGAGACCCGATTAGATCATTTTACATTGAGGTTAATATAAGAATTCAGGGAAATTCTATCACATTTGTTCAATTTACGTCGCTCCTATTTCAGATAGCGTACTGGTCTAGGCGGCATCTTAAAGCGCGCGGAATGGCGAGTAGAATGCACTGCTAAACTTCTATGATAGGGCAATCAGAGACCCGATTAGCTCATTTTATATTTTGTTTAATATACGATTTCAGGGAAATTCTATCACATTTGTTCAATTTACGTCGCTCCTATTTCAGATAGCGTATTGGGCTAAGCGGCACCTCAAAGCGCATGAAATGGCGAGTAAAATGCAATACTAAACTTCTAGGATAAGGCAAACAGAGACCCGATTAGATCATTTTACATTATGGTTCATAAAAGAATTCAGCGAAATTCTATCACAATTTTTCAACTTACGTCGCTCCTATTTCAGATAGCGTATTGGGCTAGGCGGCAGCTCAAAGCGCATGAAATGTCGAGTAAAATGCAATATTAAGCTTCTAGGGTAGGGCAAACAGATACCCGATTAGATCATTTTATATTATGGTTAATTTAAGAATTCAGCAAAATTCTATCACATTTGTTCTATTTACGTCGCTCCTATTTCAGATAGCGTATTGGGCTAAGCGGCATCTCAAAGCGCATGAAATGGCGAGTGAAATGCACTATTAGACTTCTATGGTAGGGCGAACAGAGACCCGATTAGATCTTTTTACATTAAGGTTAATATAAGAATTTAGGGATATTCTATCACATTTCATCAATTTACGTCGCTCCTATTCAAGATAGCGTATTGTGCTAAGCGGCATCTCAAAGCGCATGAAATGGCGAGTAAAATGCACTATTAAACTTCTAGGATAAGGCAAACAGAGACCCGATTAGGTCATTTTATATTACGGTTAATATAAGAATACAGCGTAATTCTATCACATTTGTTCAACCTACGTCGCTCCTATTTCGGATAGCGTACTGGGCTAGGCGGCATCATAAAGGGCGTGGAAGGGCGAGCAAAATGCAGTACTAAACTTCTATGATAGGGCAATCAGAGACCCGATTAGACCATGTTATATTTTGTTTAATATAAGATTTCAGGGAAATTCTATCACATTCGTTCAATTTACGTCGTTCCTATTTCAGATAGCGTATTGGGCTAAGCGGCATCTCAAAGCGCATGAGATGGCGAATAAAATGCACTATTAAACTTATAGGCTAGGGCGAACAGAGACCCGATTAGATCATTTTACATTAAGGTTAATATAAGTATTCAGCGAAATTCGATCACATTTGTTCAATCTACGTCGCTCCTATTTCAGATAGCGTATTGGGCTAAGCGGAATCTCAAAGCGCATGAAATGACGAGTAAAACGCACTATTGAACTTCTAGGGTAGGGCAAACAGATACCCGATTAGATCATTTTATATTATGGTTAATTTAAGAATTCAGCAAAATTCTATCACATTTGTTCTATTTACGTCACTCCTATTTCAGATAGCCTACTGGGCTAGCCGGCATCTTGAAGCGAGTGGAATAGCGAGTGAAATGCACTATTAAACTTCTAGGGAAGGGCAAACAGTGACCCGATTAGAACATTTTACATTAATGTTAATATAAGAATTCAGCGAAATTCTGTCACATTTGTTCAATTTACGTCGCTCATATTTCAGATAGCGTATTGGGCTAACCGGCATCTCAAAGCGCATGAAATGGCGAGTAAAATGCGCTACTAACCTTCTATGATAGGGCAATCTGAGACCCGATTAGATCATTTTATATTTTGTTTAATATAAGATTTCAGGGAAATTCTATCACATTTGTTCAATTAACGTCGCTCATGTTTCAGATAGCGTATTGGGCTAAGCGGCATCTCAAGGCGCATGGAATGGCGAGTAAAGTGCACTATTAAACTTCTAGGGTAGGGCAAACAGAGTCCCGATTAGATTATTTTGTATTATGGTTAATTCAAGAATTCAGCAAAATTCTATCACATTTGTTCAATTTATGTCGCTCCTATTTCAGATAGCGTATTGGGCTAAGCGGCATCTCAATGCGCATGAAATGGCGAGTAAAATGCACTGTTAAACTTCTAGGGTAGATCTAACAGAGACCCGATTAGATCATTTTATATTACCGTCAATTTAGGAATACACCAAAATTCTATCACATTTGTTCAATTTACGTCGCTCCTATTTCAGATAGCGTATTGGGCTAAGCGGCATCTCAAAGCGCATGAAATGGCGAGTGAAATGCACTATTAGACTTCTATGGTAGGGCGAACAGAGACCCGATTAGATCATTTTACATTAAGGTTAATATAAGAATTCAGGGATATTCTATCACATTTCATCAATTTACGTCGCTCCTATTCCCGATAGCGTATTGTGCTAAGCGGCATCTCAAAGCGCATGAAATGGCGAGTAAAATGCACTATTAAACTTCTAGGATAAGGCAAACAGAGACCCGATTAGATCATTTTATATTACGGTAAATATAAGAATTTGGCGTAATTCTATCACATTTGTTCAATTTACGTCGCTGCTATTCCAGATAGCTTATTGTGCTTAGCGGCATCTCAAAGCGCATGAAATGACGAGTGAAATGCACTATTAAACTTCTACGATAATGCAAACAGAGAACGATTAGATCATTTTATATTTTGGTTAACATAAGAATTCAGCGAAATTCTATCACATTTGTTTAATTTACGTCGCTCATATTTCAGATAGCGAACTGGGCTATACGGCATCTTAAAGCGCGTGGAATGGCGAGTCAAATGCACTATTAAACTTCTATGCTAGGGCAATCAGAGACCCGATTAGATCATTTTATATTTTGTTTAATATAAGATTTCAGGGAAATTCTATCGCATTTGTTCAATTTACATCGCTCCTATTTCAGATAGCGTATTGGGCTAAGCGGCATCTCAAAGCGCATGAAATGGAGAATAAAATCCACTGTTAAACTTCTGGGCTTGGGAGAACAGAGACCCGATTAGATCATTTTACATTATGGTTCATAAAAGAATTCAGCGAAATTCTATCACATTTGTTCAATTTACGTCGCTCCTATTTCAGATAGCGTATTGGGCAAAGCAGCATCTGAAGGCGCATGAAATGGCGAGTAAAATGCACTATTAAACTTCTAGGGTAGGGCAAACAGAGACCCGATTAAATCATTTTATATTATGGTTAATTTAAGATGTCAGCAAAATTTTATCACATTTGTTCAATTTACGTCGCTCCTATTTCAGATAGCGTATTGGGCTAAGCGGCACCTCAAAGCGCATGAAATGGCGAGTAAAATGCAATACTAAACTTCTAGGATAAGGCAAACAGAGACCCGATTAGATCATTTTATATTGTGGTTAATTTAAGAATTCAGCAAAATTCTATCACATTTGTTCAATTTACGTCGCTCCTATTTCAGATAGCGTATTGGGCTAAGCGGCATCTCAAAGCGCACGAAATGGCGAGTAATATGCACCATCAAACTTCTAGGATAAGGCAAACAGAGGCCCGAGTAGATCATTTTATATTACGGTTAATATAAGAATTCAGCGTAATTCTATCACATTTGTTCAACTTACGTCGCTCCTATTTCAGGTAGCGTACTGGGCTAGGCGGCATCTTAAAGCGCGTGGAATGGCGAGTAAAATGCACTATTAAACTTCTAGGATAAGGCAAACAGAGACCCGATTAGATCATTTTATATTACGGTTAATATAAGAATTCGGCGTAATTCTATCACATTTGTTCAATTTATGTCGCTGCTATTCCAGATAGCTTATTGTGCTTAGCGGCATCTCAAAGCGCATGAAATGACGAGTGAAATGCACTATTAAACTTCTAGGATAAGGCAAACAGAGACCCGATTAGATCATTTTATATTTTGGTTAATATAAGAATTCAGCGAAATTCTATCACATTTGTTCAATTTACGTCGCTCCTATTTCAGATAGCGTATTGGGCTAAGCGGCATCTCAAAGCGCATGAGATGGCGAATAAAATGCACTATTAAACTTATAGGCTAGGGCGAACAGAGACCCGATTAGATCATTTTACATTAAGGTTAATATAAGTATTCAGCGATATTCGATCACATTTGTTCAATCTACGTCGCTCCTATTTCAGATAGCGTATTGGGCTAAGCGGAATCTCAAAGCGCATGAAATGACGAGTAAAACGCACTATTAAACTTCTAGGGTAAAGCAAACAGAGACCCGATTAGATCATTTTATATTACGGTTAATATAAGAATACAGCGTAATTCTATCACATTTGTTCAACCTACGTCGCTCCTATTTCAGATAGCGTACTGGGCTAGGCGGCATCATAAAGGGCGTGGAAGGGCGAGCAAAATGCAGTACTAAACTTCTATGATAGGGCAATCAGAGACCCGATTAGACCATGTTATATTTTGTTTAATATAAGATTTCAGGGAAATTCTATCACATTCGTTCAATTTACGTCGTTCCTATTTCAGATAGCGTATTGGGCTAAGCGGCATCTCAAAGCGCATGAGATGGCGAATAAAATGCACTATTAAACTTATAGGCTAGGGCGAACATAGACCCGATTAGATCATTTTACATTACGGTTAATAAAAGAATTCAGCGAAATTCTATCACATTTGTTCAATTTACGTCTCTCCTATTTCAGATATCGTAGTGGGCTAAGCGGCATCTCAAAGCGCATGAAATGGCGAGTGAAATGCACTATTAAACTTCTAGGGTAAGGCAAAGAGAGACCCGATTAGATCATTTTATATTACGGTTAATATAAGAATTCAGCGTAATTCTATTACATTTGTTCAATTTACGTCGCTCTTATTTCAGATAGCGTATTGTGCTAAGCGGCATCTCAAAGCGCATGAAATGGCGAGTAAAATGCACTATTAAACTTCTATGATAGGGCAATCAGAGACCCGATTAGATCATTTTATATTATGGTTAATTTAAGAATTCAGCAAAATTCTATCACATTTGTTCAATTTACGTCGCTCCTATTTCAGATAGCGTACAGGGCTATGCGGAATCTTAAAGCGCGTGGAATGGCGAGTGAAATGCACTATTAAACTTCGATGATAGGGCAATCAGAGACCCGATTAGATCATTTTGTATTTGGGTTAATATAAGAATTCAGGGAAATTCTATCACATTCGTTCAATTTACGTCGCTCCTATTTCATATAGCGTATTGGGCTAAGCGGCATCTCAATGCGCATGAAATGGCGAGTAAAATAGACTATTAAACTTCTAGGGTAATGCAAAGAGAGACCCGATTAGATCATTTTATATTTGGGTTAATATAAGAATTCAGGGAAATTCTATCACATTCGTTCAATTTACGTCGCTCCTATTTCATATAGCGTATTGGGCTAAGCGGCATCTCAATGCGCATGAAATGGCGAGTAAAATAGACTATTAAACTTCTAGGGTAATGCAAAGAGAGACCCGATTAGATCATTTTATATTACGGTAAATATAAGAATTAAGCGTAATTCCATCACATTTGTTCAATTTACGTCACTCCTATTTCAGATAGCCTACTGGGATAGCCGGCATCTTAAAGCGAGTGGAATAGCGAGAGAAATGCACTATTAAACTTCTAGGGTAGGGCGAACAGTGACCCGATTAGATCATTTTACATTAACGTTAATATAAGAATTCAGGGAAATTCTATCACATTTGTTCAATTTACGTCGCTCATATTTCAGATAGCGTATTGGGCTAAGCGGCACCTCAAGGCGCATGGAATGGCGAGTAAAATGCACTATTAAACTTCTAGGGTAGGGCGAACAGAGTCCCGATTAGATTATTTTGTATTATGGTTAATTCAAGAATTCAGCAAAATTCTATCACATTTGTTCAATTTACGTCGCTGCTATTTAAGATAGCGTACTGGGCTAGGGGGCATCTCAAAGCGCATGAAATGACGAATAAAATGCACTATTAAACTTCTAGGCTAGGACGAACAGTGACCCGATTATATCATTTTACATTATGGTTAATGAAAGAATTCAGCGAAATTCTATCACATTTGTTCAATTTACATCGCTCCTATTTGAGATAGCTTATAGGGCTAAGCGGCATCTCAAAGCGTATGAAATGACGAGAGAAATGCACTATTAAACTTCTAGGGTAGGGCGAACAGAGACCCGATTAGATCATTTTACATTAAGGTTAATATAAGAATGCAGCGTAATTCTGTCACATTTGTTCAACTTACGTAGCTCCTATTTCAGATGGCGTACTGGGCTAGGCGGCATCTTAAAGCGCGTGGAATGGCGAGTGAAATGCACTATTTAGCTTCTACGCTAGGGCGACCAGAGACCCGATTAGATCATTTAACATTATGGTTAATAAAAGAATTCAGCGAAATTCTATCACATTTGTTCAGTTTACATCGCTCCTATTTCAGATAGCGTCTTGGGCTAAGCGGCATCTCAAAGCGCATGAAATGACGAGTAAAATGCACTGTTAAACTTCTAGGGTAGGGCGAACAGAGACCCTATTAGATCATTTTACATTATGGTTAATATAAGAATTCAGGGAAATTCTATCACATTCGTTCAATTTACGTCGCTCCTATTTCATATAGCGTATTGGGCTAAGCGGCACCTCAATGCGCATGAAATGGCGAGTAAAATGCACTATTAAACTTCTAGGGTAATGCAAAGAGAGACCCGATTAGATCATTTTATATTACGGTAAATATAAGAATTAAGCGTAATTCTATCACATTTGTTCAATTTACGTCACTCCTATTTCAGATAGCCTACTGGGCTAGCCGGCATCTTGAAGCGAGTTGAATAGCGAGTGAAATGCACTATTAAACTTCTAGGGAAGGGCAAACAGTGACCCGATTAGAACATTTTACATTAATGTTAATATAAGAATTCAGCGAAATTCTGTCACATTTGTTCAATTTACGTCGCTCATATTTCAGATAGCGTATTGGGCTAAGCGGCATCTCAAAGTGCATGAAATGGCGAGTAAAATGCGCTACTAACCTTCTATGATAGGGCAATCTGAGACCCGATTAGATCATTTTATATTTTGTTTAATATAAGATTTCAGGGAAATTCTATCACATTTGTTCAATTAACGTCGCTCATGTTTCAGATAGCGTATTGGGCTAAGCGGCATCTCAAGGCGCATGGAATGGCGAGTAAAGTGCACTATTAAACTTCTAGGGTAGGGCAAACAGAGTCCCGATTAGATTATTTTGTATTATGGTTAATTCAAGAATTCAGCAAAATTCTATCACATTTGTTCAATTTATGTCGCTCCTATTTCAGATAGCGTATTGGGCTAAGCGGCATCTCAGTGCGCATGAAATGGCGAGTAAAATGCACTGTTAAACTTCTAGGGTAGGTCTAACAGAGAACCGATTAGATCATTTTATATTACCGTCAATTTAGGAATACAGCAAAATTCTATCACATTTGTTCAATTTACGTCGCTCCTATTTCAGATAGCGTACTGGGCTCGGCGGCATCTTAAAGCGCGTGGAATGGCGAGTGAAATGCACTATTAGACTTCTATGGTAGGGCGAACAGAGACCCGATTAGATCATTTTATATTACGGTAAATATAAGAATTAAGCGTAATTCCATCACATTTGTTCAATTTACGTCACTCCTATTTCAGATAGCCTACTGGGATAGCCGGCATCTTAAAGCGAGTGGAATAGCGAGTGAAATGCACTATTAAACTTCTAGGGTAGGGCGAACAGTGACCCGATTAGATCATTTTACATTAACGTTAATATAAGAATTCAGGGAAATTCTATCACATTTGTTCAATTTACGTCGCTCATATTTCAGATAGCGTATTGGGCTAAGCGGCATCTCAAAACGCATGAAATGGCGAGCAAAATGCGCTACTAACCTTCTATGACAGGGCAATCTGAGACCCGATTAGATCATTTTATATTTTGTTTAATATAAGATTTCAGGGAAATTCTATCACATTTGTTCAATTAACGTCGCTCATATTTCAGATAGCGTATTGGGCTAAGCGGCATCTCAAGGCGCATGGAATGGCGAGTAAAATGCACTATTAAACTTCTAGGGTAGGGCAAACAGAGTCCCGATTAGATTATTTTGTATTATGGTTAATTCAAGAATTCAGCAAAATTCTATCACATTTGTTCAATTTACGTCGCTGCTATTTAAGATAGCGTACTGGGCTAGGGGGCATCTCAAAGCGCATGAAATGCCGAATAAAATACACTATTAAACTTCTAGGCTAGGACGAACAGAGACCCGATTATATCATTTTACATTATGGTTAATGAAAGAATTCAGCGAAATTCTATCACATTTGTTCAATTTACATCGCTCCTATTTGAGATAGCTTATAGGGCTAAGCGGCATCTCAAAGCGTATGAAATGACGAGAGAAATGCACTATTAAACTTCTAGGGTAGGGCGAACAGAGACCCGATTACATCATTTTACATTAAGGTTAATATAAGAATGCAGCGTAATTCTGTCACATTTGTTCAACTTACGTAGCTCCTATTTCAGATGGCGTACTGGGCTAGGCGGCATCTTAAAGCGCGTGGAATGGCGAGTGAAATGCACTATTTAGCTTCTACGCTAGGGCGACCAGAGAGCCGATTAGATCATTTAACATTATGGTTAATAAAAGAATTCAGCGAAATTCTATCACATTTGTTCAGTTTACATCGCTCCTATTTCAGATAGCGTATTGGGCTAAGCGGCATCTCAAAGCGCATGAAATGACGAGTAAAGTGCACTATTAAACTTCTAGGGTAGGGCAAACAGAGTCCCGATTAGATTATTTTGTATTATGGTTAATTCAAGAATTCAGCAAAATTCTATCACATTTGTTCAATTTATGTCGCTCCTACTTCAGATAGCGTATTGGGCTAAGCGGCATCTCAATGCGCATGAAATGGCGAGTAAAATGCACTGTTAAACTTCTAGGGTAGGTCTAACAGAGAACCGATTAGATCATTTTATATTACCGTCAATTTAGGAATACAGCAAAATTCTATCACATTTGTTGAATTTACGTCGCTCCTATTTCAGATAGCGTACTGGGCTCGGCGGCATCTTAAAGCGCGTGGAATGGCGAGTGAAATGCACTATTAGACTTCTATGGTAGGGCGAACAGAGACCCGATTAGATCATTTTATATTACGGTTAATATAAGAATTCAGCGTAATTCTATCACATTTGTTCAATTTACGTCGCTCCTATTTCAGATAGCGTATTGTGCTAAGCGGCATCTCAAAGCGCATGAAATGGCGAGTGAAATGCACTATTAGACTTCTATGGTAGGGCGAACAGAGACCCGATTAGATCATTTTACATTAAGGTTAATATAAGAATTCAGGGATATTCTATCACATTTGTTCAATTTACGTCGCTCCTATTCCAGATAGCGTATTGGGCTATGCGGCACCTTGAAGCACATGAAATGGCGAGTAAAATGCACTATTAAACTTCTAGGGTAGGGCAAACAGAGACCCGATTAAATCATTTTATATTATGGTTAATTTAAGATGTCAGCAAAATTTTATCACATTTGTTCAATTTACGTCGCTCCTATTTCAGATAGCGTACTGGTCTAGGCGGCATCTTAAAGCGCGCGGAATGGCGAGTAGAATGCACTGCTAAACTTCTATGATAGGGCAATCAGAGACCCGATTAGCTCATTTTATATTTTGTTTAATATACGATTTCAGGGAAATTCTATCACATTTGTTCAATTTACGTCGCTCCTATTTCAGATAGCGTATTGGGCTAAGCGGCACCTCAAAGCGCATGAAATGGCGAGTAAAATGCAATACTAAACTTCTAGGATAAGGCAAACAGAGACCCGATTAGATCATTTTACATTATGGTTCATAAAAGAATTCAGCGAAATCCTATCACAATTTTTCAACTTACGTCGCTCCTATTTCAGATAGCGTATTGGGCTAGGCGGCAGCTCAAAGCGCATGAAATGTCGAGTAAAATGCACTATTAAACTTCTAGGGTAAGGCAAAGAGAGACCCGATTAGATCATTTTATATTACGGTTAATATAAGAATTCAGCGTAATTCTATTACATTTGTTCAATTTACGTCGCTCTTATTTCAGATAGCGTATTGTGCTAAGCGGCATCTCAAAGCGCATGAAATGGCGAGTAAAATGCACTATTAAACTTCTATGATAGGGCAATCAGAGACCCGATTAGATCATTTTATATTATGGTTAATTTAAGAATTCAGCAAAATTCTATCACATTTGTTCAATTTACGTCGCTCCTATTTCAGATAGCGTACAGGGCTATGCGGCATCTTAAAGCGCGTGGAATGGCGAGTAAAATGCACTATTAAACTTCTAGGATAAGGCAAACAGAGACCCGATTAGATCATTTTATATTACGGTTAATATAAGAATTCGGCGTAATTCTATCACATTTGTTCAATTTACGTCGCTGCTATTCCAGATAGCTTATTGTGCTTAGCGGCATCTCAAAGCGCATGAAATGACGAGTGAAATGCACTATTAAACTTCTAGGATAAGGCAAACAGAGACCCGATTAGGTCATTTTATATTTTGGTTAATATAAGAATTCAGTGAAATTCTATCACATTTGATCAATTTACGTCGCTTCTATTTCAGATAGCGTATTAGGCTAAGCGGCATCTCAAAGCGCATGAAATGACGAGTAAAATGCACTATTAAACTTCTAGGGTAGGGCAAGCAGAGACTCGATTAGATCATTTTATATTATGGTTAATTTAAGAATTCAGCAAAATTCTATCACATTCGTTCAATTTAGGTCGCTCCTATTTCAGATAGCGTATTGGGCTAAGCGGCATCTCAAAGCGCATGAAATGGCGAGTGAAATGCACTATAAGACTTCTATGGTAAGGCGAACAGAGACCCGATTAGATCATTTTACATTGAGGTTAATATAAGAATTCAGGGAAATTCTATCACATTTGTTCAATTTACGTTGCTCCTATTTCAGATAGCGTACTGGTCTAGGCGGCATCTTAAAGCGCGCGGAATGGCGAGTAGAATGCACTGCTAAACTTCTATGATAGGGCAATCAGAGACCCGATTAGCTCATTTTATATTTTGTTTAATATACGATTTCAGGGAAATTCTATCACATTTGTTCAATTTACGTCGCTCCTATTTCAGATAGCGTATTGGGCTAAGCGGCACCTCAAAGCGCATGAAATGGCGAGTAAAATGCAATACTAAACTTCTAGGATAAGGCAAACAGAGACCCGATTAGATCATTTTACATTATGGTTCATAAAAGAATTCAGCGAAATTCTATCACAATTTTTCAACTTACGTCGCTCCTATTTCAGATAGCGTATTGGGCTAGGCGGCAGCTCAAAGCGCATGAAATGTCGAGTAAAATGCAATATTAAGCTTCTAGGGTAGGGCAAACAGATACCCGATTAGATCATTTTATATTATGGTTAATTTAAGAATTCAGCAAAATTCTATCACATTTGTTCTATTTACGTCGCTCCTATTTCAGATAGCGTATTGGGCTAAGCGGCATCTCAAAGCGCATGAAATGGCGAGTGAAATGCACTATTAGACTTCTATGGTAGGGCGAACAGAGACCCGATTAGATCATTTTACATTAAGGTTAATATAAGAATTTAGGGATATTCTATCACATTTCATCAATTTACGTCGCTCCTATTCCAGATAGCGTATTGTGCTAAGCGGCATCTCAAAGCGCATGAAATGGCGAGTAAAATGCACTATTAAACTTCTAGGATAAGGCAAACAGAGACCCGATTAGATCATTTTATATTACGGTAAATATAAGAATTTGGCGTAATTCTATCACATTTGTTCAATTTACGTCGCTGCTATTCCAGATAGCTTATTGTGCTTAGCGGCATCTCAAAGCGCATGAAATGACGTGCGAAATGCACTATTAAACTTCTAGGATAATGCAAACAGAGAACGATTAGATCATTTTATATTTTGGTTAATATAAGGATTTCAGCGAAATTCTATCACATTTGTTTAATTTACGTCGCTCATATTTCAGATAGCGAACTGGGCTATGCGGCATCTTAAAGCGCGTGGAATGGCGAGACAAATGCACTATTAAACTTCTATGCTAGGGCAATCAGAGACCCGATTAGATCATTTTATATTTTGTTTAATATAAGATTTCAGGGAAATTCTATCGCATTTGTTCAATTTACATCGCTCCTATTTCAGATAGCGTATTGGGCTAAGCGGCATCTCAAAGCGCATGAAATGGAGAATAAAATGCACTGTTAAACTTCTAGGCTTGGGAGAACAGAGACCCGATTAGATCATTTTACATTATGGTTCATAAAAGAATTCAGCGAAATTCTATCACAATTTTTCAACTTACGTCGCTCCTATTTCAGATAGCGTATTGTGCTTAGCGGCATCTCAAAGAGCATGAAATGACGAGTGAAATGCACTGTTAAACTTCTAGGGTAGGGCAAACAGAGACCCGATTAGATCATTTTATATTATGGTTAATTTAAGAGTTCAGCGAAATTCTATCACATTTGTTCAATTTACGTCGCTCCTATTTCAGATAGCGTATTGGGCTAAGCGGCATCTGAAGGCGCATGAAATGGCGATTAAAATGCACTATTAAACTTCTAGGGTTGGGCAAACAGAGACCCGATTAGATCATTTTATATTATGGTTAATTTAAGATGTCAGCAAAATTTTATCACATCTGTTCAATTTACGTCGCTCCTATTTCAGATAGCGTACTGGGCTAGGCGGCATCTTAAAGCGCGTGGAATGGCGAGTAAAGTGCTCTACTAAACTTCTATGATAGGGCAATCAGAGACCCGATTAGATCATTTTGTATTTTGTTTAATATCAGATTTCAGGGAATTTGTATCACATTTGTTCAATTTACGTCGCTCCTAAATCAGACAGCGTATTCGGCTAAGCGGCATCTCAAAGCGCATGAAATGGCGAATAAAATGCACTCTTAAACTTCTAGGCTAGGGCAAACAGAGACTCGATTAGATCATTTTATATTACGGTTAATTTAAGAATTCAGCAAAATTCTATCACATTTGTTCAATTTACGTCGCTCCTATTTCAGATAGCGTATTGGGCTCGGCGGCATCTTAAAGCGCGTGGAATGGCGAGTGAAATGCACTATTAGACTTCCATGGTGAGGCGAACAGAGACCCGATTAGATCATCTTATATTATGGTTAATTTAAGAATACAGCAAAATTCTATCACATTTGTTCAATTTACGTCGCTCCTATTTCAGGTAGCGTATTGGGCTAAGCGGCATTTCAAAGCGCATGAAATGGTGAGTAAAATGCACTATTAAACTTCTATGGTAGGGCGAACAGAGACCCGATTAGATCATTTTATATTATGGTTAATTTAAGGATTCAGCAAAATTCTATCGCACTTGTTCAATTTACGTCGCTCCTATTTCAGATAGCGTACTGGGCTAGCCGGCATCTTAAAGCGCGTGGAATGGCGAGTAAAATGCACTATTAAACTTCTATGATAGGGCAATCAGAGACCCGATTAGATCACTTTATATTATGGTTAATTTAAGAATTCAGCAAAATTCTATCACACTTGTTCAATTTACGTCGCTCGTATTTCAGATAGCGTACTGGGCTAGGCGGCATCTTAAAGCGCGTGGAATGGCGAGTAAAATGCACTATTGAACTTCTATGATAGGGCAATCAGAGACCCGATTAGATCATTTTATATTTTGGTTAATATAAGAATTCAGCGAAATTCTATCACATTTGTTCAATTTACGTCGCTCCTATTTCAGATAGCTTATTGGGCTAAGCGGCATCTCAAAGCGCATGAAATGACGAGTGAAATGTACTATTAAACTTCTAGGGTAGGGCGAACGTAGACCCGATTAGATCATTTTACATTAATGTTAATATAAGAATTCAGGGAAATTCTATCACATTTGTTCAATTGACGTCGCTCCTATTTCAGATAGCGTACTGGGCTAGGCGGCATCTTAAAGCGCGTGGAATGGCGAGTAGAATGCACTACTAAACTTCTATGATAGGGCAATCGGAGACCCGATTAGACCATTTTATATTTTGTTTAATATAAGATTTCACGGAAATTCTATCACATTTGTTCAATTTACGTCGCTCCTATTTCAGATAGCGTATTGGGCTAAGCGGCATCTCAAAGCGCATGAAATGGCGAGTAAAATGCAATACTAAACTTCTCGGATAAGGCAAACAGAGACCCGATTAGATCATTTTATATTTTGGTTAATATAAGAATTCAGCGAAATTCTATCACATTTGTTCAACTTACGTCGCTCCTATTTCAGATAGCGTATTGGGATAAGCGGTATCTCAAAGCGCATGAAATGGCGAGTAAAATGCACAATTAAACTACTAGGGTAGGGCAAACAGAGACCAGATTAGATCATTTTATATTGTGGTTAATTTAAGAATTCAGCAAAATTCTATCACATTTGTTCAATTTACGTCGCTCCTATTTCAGATAGCGTATTGGGCTAAACGGCATCTCAAAGCGCATGAAATGGCGAGTAAAATGCACTACCAAACTTCTAGGATAAGGCAAACAGAGACCCGATTAGATCATTTTATATTACGGTTAATATAAGAATTCAGCGTAATTCTATCACATTTGTTCAACTTACGTCGCTCCTATTTCAGGTAGCGTACTGGGCTAGGCAGCATCTTAAAGCGCGTGGAATGGCGAGTAAAATTCACTATTAAACTTCTAGGATGAGGCAAACAGAGACCCGATTAGATCATTTTATATTACGGTTAATATAAGAATTCGGCGTAATTCTATCACATTTGTTCAATTTACGTCGCTGCTATTCCATATCGCTTATTGTGCTTAGCGGCATCTCAAAGCGCATGAAATGATGAGTGAAATGCCCTATGAAACTTCTAGGATAAGGCAAACAGAGACCCGAATAGATCATTTTATATTTTGGTTAATATAAGAATTCAGCGAAATTCTATCACACTTGTTCAATTTACGTCGCTCATATTTCAGATAGCGAACTGGACTATGCGGCATCTTAAAGCGCGCGGAATGGCGAGTGAAATACACTATTAAACTTCTATGCTAGGGCAATCAGAGACCCGATTAGATCATTTTATATTTTGGTTAATATAAGAATTCAGTGAAATTCTATCACATTTGTTCAATTTACGTCGCTCCTATTTGAGATAGCGTATTGGGCAAAGCGGCATCTCAAAGCGTATGAAATGGCGAATAAAATGCACTATTAAAGTTGTAGGCTAGGGCGAACAGAGATCTGATTAGATCATTTTACATTATGGTTAATTAAAGAGTTCAGCGATATTCTATCACATTTGTTCAACTTATATCTCTCCTATTTCAGATAGCGTATTAGGCTAAGCGGCATCTCAAAGCGCATGAAATGACGAGTAAAATGCACTATTAAAGTTCTAGGGTAGGGCAAACAGAGACCCGATTAGATCATTTTATATTATGGTTAATTTAAGAATTGAGCGAAATTCTATCACATTCGTTCAATTTACGTCGCTCCTATTTCAGTTACCGTATTGGGCAAAGCGGCATCTCAAAGCGCATGAAATGACGAGTAAAATGCACTATAAAACTTCTAGGGTAGGGCAAGCAGAGACTCGATTAGATCATTTTATATTATGGTTAATTTAAGAATTCAGCAAAATTCTATCACATTCGTTCAATTTAGGTCGCTCCTATTTCAGATACCGTATTGGGCTAAGCGGCATCTCAAAGCGCATGAACTGGCGAGTGAAATGCACTATAAGACTTCTATGGTAGGGCGAACAGAGACCCGATTAGATCATTTTACATTGAGGTTAATATAAGAATTCACAGAAATTCTACCACATTTGTTCGATTTACGTCGCACCTATTTCAGATAGCGTATTGGGCTATGCGGCATCTCAAAGCGCATGAAATGGCGAGTGAAATGCACTATTAGACTTCTATGGTAGGGCGAACAGAGACACGATTAGGTCATTTTACATTAAGGTTAATATATGAATTCAGGGAAATTCTATCACATTTGTTCAATTTACGTCGCTCCTATTCCAGATAGCGTATTGGGCTATGCGGCAGCTTAAAGCACATGAAATGGCGAGTAAAATGCACTATCAAACTTCTATGATAGGGCAAACAGAGGCCCGATTACATCATTTTATATTACGGTTAATATAAGAATTCAGCGTAATTCTATCACATTTGTTCAACTTACGTAGCTCCTATTTCAGATACCGTACTGGGCTAGGCGGCATCATAAAGCGCGTGGAATGGCGAGTAAAATGCACTACTAAACTTCTATGATAGGGCAATCAGAGACCCGATTAGATCATTTTATATTCTGTTTAATATAAGATTTCAGGGAAATTCTATCGCATTTGTTCAATTTACGTCGCTCCTATTTCAGATAGCGTATTCGGCTATGCGGCATCTCAAAGCGCATGAAATGGCGAATAAAATGCACTCTTAAACTTCTAGGCTAGGGCGAACAGAGACCCGATCAGATCATTTTACATTATGGTTAATAAAAGAATTCAGCGATATTCTATCACATTTGTTCAACTTACGTCGCTCCTCTTTCAGATAGCGTATTCTGCTAAGCGGCATCTCAAAGCGCATGAAATGGCGAGTAAGATGCACTATTAGATTTCTATGGTAGGGCGTACAGAGACCCGATTAGATCATTTTATATTATGGTTAATTTAAGAATTCAGCACAATTCTATCACATTTGTTCAATTTACGTCGCTCCTATTTCAGATACCGTACTGGGCTCGGCGGCATCTTAAAGCGCGTGGAATGGCGAGTGAAATGCACTATTAGACTTCTATGGTAGGGCGAACAGAGACCCGATTAGACCATTTTACATTAAGGTTAATATAAGAATTCAGGGAAATTCTATCACATTTGTTCAATTTACGTCGCTCCTATTCCAGATAGCGTATTGGGCTATGCGGCACATTAAAGCACATGAAATGGCGAGTAAAATGCACTATTAAACTTCTATGATAGGTCAAACAGAGACCCGATTATATCATTTTATATTACGGTTAATATAAGAATGCAGCGTAATTCTATCACATTTGTTCAACTTACGTCGCTCCTATTTCAGGTAGCGTACTGGGCTAGGCGGAATCTTAAAGCGCGTGGAATGGCGAGTAAAATGCACTACTAAACTTCTATGATAGGGCAATCAGAGACAAGATTAGATCATTTTGTATTTTGTTTAATATAAGATTTCAGGGAAATTCTATCGCATTTGTTCAATTTACGTCGCTCCTATTTCAGATAGCGTATTGGGCTAAGCGGCATCTCAAAGCGCATGAAATGGAGAATAAAATGCACTATTAAACTTCTAGGCTAGGGAGAACAGAGACCCGATTAGATCATTTTACATTATGGTTCATAAAAGCATTCAGCGAAAGTCTATCACATTTTTTCAACTTACGTCGCTCCTATTTCAGATAGCGTATTGGGCTAAGCGGCAGCTCAAAGCGCATGAAATGACGAGTAAAATGCACTATTAAACTTCTAGGGTAGGGCAAGCAGAGACTCGATTAGATCATTTTATATTATGGTTAATTTAAGAATTCAGCAAAATTCTATCACATTCGTCCAATTTAGGTCGCTCCTATTTCAGATAGCGTATTGGGCTAAGCGGCATCTCAAAGCGCATGAAATGGCGAGTGAAATGCACTATATGATTTCTATGGTAGGGCGAACAGAGACCCGATTAGATCATTTTATATTATGGTTAATTTATGAATTCAGCAAAATTCTATCACATTTGTTCTATTTACGTCACTCCTATTTCAGATAGCGTACTGGGTTCGGCCGGATCTTAAAGCGCGTGGAATGGCGAGTGAAATGCACTATTAGACTTCTATGGTAGGGCGAACAGAGACCCGATTAAATCATTTTATATTATGGTTAATTTAAGAATTCAGCACAATTCTATCACATTTGTTCAACTTACGTCGCTCCTATTTCAGGTAGCGTACTGGGCTAGGCGGCATCTTCAAGCGCGTGGAATGGCGAGTAAAATGCACTACTAATCTTCTATGATAGGGCAATCAGAGACCCGATTAGATCATTTTATGTTTTGTTTAATATAAGATTTCAGGTAAATTCTATCACATTTGTTCAATTTACGCCGCTCCCATTTCAGATAGCGTATTGGGCGAAGCGGCATCTCAAAGCGCATGAAATGGCGACTAAAATGCATTATTAAACTTCTAGGGTAGGGCAAGCAGAGACCCGATTAAATCATTTTATATTATGGTTAATTTAAGAATTCAGCAAAATTCTATCACATTCGTTCAATTTAGGTCGCTCCTATTTCAGATAGCGTACTGGGCTAGGCGGCATCTTAAAGCGCGTGGAATGCCGAGTAAAATCCACTATTAAACTTCTAGGCTAGGGCGAACAGAGACCAGATTAGATCATTTTACATTCTGGTTAATAAAATAATTCAGCGAAATTCTATCACATTTGTACAACTTTCGTCGCTCCTATTTCAGATAGCGTATTGGGCTGAGCGGCATCTCAAAGCGCATGAAATGGCGAGTAAAATGCACTATTAAACTACGAGGGTAGGGCAAACAGAGCCCCGATTAGATCATTTTATGTTATGGTTAATTTAAGAATTCAGCAAAATTCTATCACATTTGTTCAATTTACGTCGCTCCTATTTCAGATAGCGTATTGGGCTAAGCGGCATCTGAAGGCGCATGAAATGGCGAGTAAAATGCACTATTAAACTTCTAGGGTACGGCAAACGGAGACCCGATTAAATCATTTTATGTTATGGTTAATTTAAGATGTCAGCAAAATTTTATCACATTTGTTCAATTTACGTCGCTCCTATTTCAGATAGCGTACTGGGCTAGGCGGCATCTTAAAGCGCGTGGAATGGCGAGTAGAATGCACTACTAAAATTCTATGATAGGGCAATCAGAGACCCGATTAGATCATTTTATATTTTCTTTAATATAAGATTTCAGGGAAATTCTATCACATTCGTTCAATTTACGTCGCTCCTATTTCAGATAGCGTATTGGGCTAAGCGGCATCTCAAAGCGCATGAAATGGAGAATAAAATGCACTATTAAAGTTCTAGGCTAGGGCGAACAGAGATCCGATTAGATCATTTTACATTATGGTTAATTAAAGAGTTCAGCGGTATTCTATCACATTTGTTCAACTTATATCGCTCCTATTTCAGATAGCGTATTAGGCTAAGCGGCATCTCAAAGCGCATGAAATGACGAGTAAAATGCACTATTAAAGTTCTAGGGTAGGGCAAACAGAGACCAGATTAGATCATTTTATATTGTGGTTAATTTAAGAATTCAGCAAAATTCTATCACATTTGTTCAATTTACGTCGCTCCTATTTCAGATAGTGTATTGTGCTAAGCGGCATCTCGAAGCGCATGAAATGGCGAGTATAATGCACTATTAAACTTCTAGGGTAAGGCAAACAGAGACCCCATTAGATCATTTTATATTACGGTTAATATAAGAATGCAGCGTAATTCTATCACATTTGTACAACTTTCGTCGCTCCTATTTCAGATAGCGTATTGGGCTGAGCGGCATCTCAAAGCGCATGAAATGGAGAATAAAATGCACTATTAAAGTTCTAGGCTAGGGCGAACAGAGATCCGATTAGATCATTTTACATTATGGTTAATTAAAGAGTTCAGCGGTATTCTATCACATTTGTTCAACTTATATCGCTCCTATTTCAGATAGCGTATTGGGCGAAGCGGCATCTCAAAGCGCATGAAATGGCGACTAAAATGCATTATTAAACTTCTAGGGTAGGGCAAGCAGAGACCCGATTAAATCATTTTATATTACGGTTAATATAAGGATTCACGGAAATTCTATCACATTTGTTCAACTTACGTCGCTCCTATTTCAGATAGCATACTGGGCTAGGCGGCATCTTAAAGCGCGTGGAATGGCGAGTAAAATGCACTACTAATCTTCTATGATAGGGCAATCAGAGACCCGATTAGATCATTTTATATTTTGATTAATATAAGATTTCAGGGAAATTCTATCACATTTGTTCAATTTACGTCGCTCCTATTTCAGATAGCGTATTGGGCTAAGCGGCATCTCAAGGCGCATGAAATGGCGAGTAAAATGCGCTATTAAACTTCTAGGATAAGGCAAACAGAGACCCGATTAGATCATTTTATATTACGGTTAATATAAGAATGCAGCGTAATTCTATCACATTTGTTCAACTTACGTCGCTCCTATTTCAGATAGCGTACTGGGCTAGGCGGCATCTCAAAGCGCATGAACTGGAGACTGAAATGCACCATTAGACTTCTATGGTAGGGCGAACAGAGACCCGATTAGATCATTTTACATTAAGGTTAATGTAAGGATTCACGGAAATTCTATCACATTTGTTCAACTTACGTCGCTCCTATTTCAGATAGCGTACTGGGCTAGGCGGCATCTCAAAGCGCATGAAATGGCGAGTGAAATGCACTGTTAGACTTCTATGGTAGGGCGAACAGAGACCCGATTAGATCATTTTACATTAAGGTTAATATAAGAATTCACGGAAATTCTATCACATTTGTTCAATTTACGTCGCTCCTATTTCAGATAGCGTATTGGGCTATGCGGCATCTTAAAGCGCGTGGAATGGCAAGTAAAATGCACTATTAAACTTCTATGATAGCGCAATCAGAGACCCGATTAGATCATTTTATATTATGGTTAATATAAGAATTCAGCGAAATTCTATCACATTTGTTCAATTTACGTCGCTCCTATTACAGATAGCTTATTGGGCTTAGCGGCATCTCAAAGTGCATAAAATGACGAGTGAAATGCACTATTAAACTTCTATGATAGGGCAATCAGAGACCCGATTTGATCATTTTATATTTTGTTTAATATAAGATTTCAGGGAAATTCTATCACATTTGTTCAATTTACGTCGCTCCTATTTCAGATAGCGTACTGGGCTAGGCGGCATCTCAAAGCGCATGAAATGGCGAGTGAAATGCACTGTTAGACTTCTATGGTAGGGCGAACAGAGACCCGATTAGATCATTTTACATTAAGGTTAATGTAAGGATTCACGGAAATTCTATCACATTTGTTCAATTTACGTCGCTCCTATTTCAGATAGCGTACTGGGCTAGGCGGCATCTTAAAGCGCGTGGAATGGCGAGTAAAAGGCGCTATTAAACTTCTAGGATAAGGCAAACAGTGACCCGATTAGATCATTTTATATTACGGTTAATATAAGAATTCAGCGTAATTCTATCACATTTGTGCAACTTACGTCGCTCCTATTTCAGATAGCATACTGTGCTAGGCGGCTTCTTAAAGCGCGTGGAATGGCGAGTAAAATGCTCTACTAATCTTCTATGATAGGGCAATCAGAGACCCGATTAGATCATTTTATATTTTGATTAATATAAGATTTCAGGGAAATTCTATCACATTTGGTCAATTTGCGTCGCTCCTATTTCAGATAGCGTATTGGGCTAAGCGGCATCTCAAAGCGCATGAAATGGCGAGTAAAATGCGCTATTAAACTTCTAGGATAAGGCAAACAGAGACCCGATCACATCATTTTATATTACGGTTAATATACGAATGCAGCGTAATTCTATCACATTTGTTCAAGTTACGTCGCTCCTATTTCAGATAGCGTACTGGGCTAAGCGGCATTTCAAAGCGCATGAAATGGCGAGTAAAATGGACTATTAAACTTCTAGGATAAGCCAAACGGAGACCCGATTAGATCATTTTATATTACGGTTAATATAAGGATTCACGGAAATTCTATCACATTTGTTCAATTTACGTCGCTCCTATTTCAGATAGCATACTGGGCTAGGCGGCATCTTAAAGCGCGTGGAATGGCGAGTAAAATGCACTACTAGTCTTCTGTCATAGGGCAATCAGAGACCCGATTAGATCATTTTATATTTTGATTAATATAAGATTTCAGGGAAATTCTATCACATTTGTTCAATTTACGTCGCTCCTATTTCAGATAGCGTATTGGGCTAAGCGGCATCTCAAAACGCATGAAATGGCGACTAAAATGCACTATTAAAC
Source organism: Macropis europaea (assembly GCA_916610135.2). Classification (NCBI taxonomy): domain Eukaryota; kingdom Metazoa; phylum Arthropoda; class Insecta; order Hymenoptera; family Melittidae; genus Macropis; species Macropis europaea. The sequence goes on from CAKAJE020001637.1 coordinate 78,579, forward strand.
TTCTAGGCTAGGGCGAACAGAGACCCGATTGGATCATTTTACACTTTGGTTAATAAAAGAATTCAGCGAAATTCTATCACATTTGTTCAATTTACGTCGCTCCTATTTCAGATAGCATATTGGGCTAAGCGGCATCCCAAAGCGCATGAAATGACGAGTGAAATGCACTATTAAACTTCTAGGGCAGGGCGAACAGAGACCCGATTAGGTCATTTTACATTAAGGTTAATATAAGAATTCAGGGAAATTCTATCACATTTGTTCAATTTACGTCGCTCCTATTTCAGATAGCGTATTGCGCTAAGCGGCATCTCAAAGCGCATGAAATGGCGAACAAAATCCACTATTAAACTTCTAGGGTATGGCAAACAGAGACCCGATTAGATCATTTTATATTATGGTTAATTTACGAATTCAGCAAAATTCTATCACATTCGTTCAATTTACGTCGTTCCTATTTCAGATAGCGTACTGGGCTAGGCGGCATCTTAAAGCGCGTGGAAGGGCGAGTAAAATGCACTATTAAACTTCTAGGCTAGGGCGAACAGAGACCCGATTAGATCATTTTACATTATGGTTAATAAAAGAATTCAGCGAAATTGTATCACATTTGTTCAATTTACGTCGCTCCTATTTCAGATAGCGTATTGGGCTAAGCGGCATCTCAAAGCGCATGAAATGGCGAACAAAATGCACTATGAAACTTCTAGGGTAGGGAAAAAAGAGACCCGATTAGATCATTTTATATTATGGTTAATAAAAGGATTCAGCGAAAATCTATCACATTTGTGCAACTTACGTCGCTCCTATTTCAGATAGCATACTGGGCTAGGCGGCTTCTTAAAGCGCGTGGAATGGCGAGTAAAATGCACTACTAATCTTCTATGATAGGGCAATCAGAGACCCGATTAGATCATTTTATATTTTGCTTAATATAAGATTTCAGGGAAATTCTATCACATTTGTTCAATTTACGCCGCTGCTATTTCAGATAGCGTATTGGTCTAAGCGGCGTCTCAAAGCGCATGAAATGGCGAATAAAATGCACTATTAAAGTTCTAGGCTACGGTGAACAGAGACCCGATTAGATCATTTTACGTTATGGTTAATAAAAGAATTCAGCGAAATTCTACCACATTTGTTCAATTTACGTCGCTCCTATTTCAGATAGCGTATTGGGCTAAGCGGCATCTCAAAGCGCATGAAATGGCGAATGAAATGCACTATTAAACTTCTAGGCTAGGGCGAACAGAGACCCGATTAGATAATTTTACATTATGGTTAGTAAAAGAATTCAGCGAAATTCTATCACATTTGTTCAATTTACATCGCTCCTATTTCAGATAGCGCATTGGGCTAAGCGGCATCTCAAAGCGCATGAAATGGCGAGTGAAATGCACTATCAAACTTCTAGGATAATTCAAACAGAGACCCGATTAGATCGTTTTATATTACGGTTAATATAAGAATGCAGCGTAATTCTATCACATTTGTTCAACTTACGTCACTCGTATTTCAGATAGCGTACTGCGCTAGGTGGCATCTTAGAGCGCGTGGAATGGCGAGTAAAATGCACTACTAAGCTTCTATGATAGGGCAATCAGAGACCCGATTAGATCATTTTATATTTTGTTTAATATAAGAATTCAGGGAAATTCTATCACATTTGTTCAATTTACGTCGCTCCTATTTCAGATAGCTTATTGGGCGAAGCGGCATCTCAAAGCGCATGAAATGACGAGTGAAATGCACTATTAGACTTCTCGGGTAGGGCGAACAGAGACTCGATTACATCATTTTACATTAATGATAATATGAGATTTCAGCGAAATTTTATCACATTTGTCCAATTTACGTCGCTCATATTTCAGATAGCGTATTGGGCTACGCGGCATCTCAAAGCGCATGAAATGGCGAGTAAGATGCACTATTAAACTTCTAGGGTAAGGCAAACAGAAACCCGATTAGATCATTTTATATTATGGTTAATTTAAGAATTCAGCAAAATTCTATCACATTTGTTCAATTTACGTCGTTCCTATTTCAGATAGCGTACTGGCCTCGGCGGCATCTTAAATCGCGTGGAATGGGGAGTGAAGTGCACTATTAAACTTCTAGGCTAGGGCGAACAGAGACCCGATTAGATCATTTTACATTATGGTTAATAAAAGAATTCAGCGAAATTGTATCACATTTGTTCAATTTACGTCGCTCCTATTTCAGATAGCGTATAGGGCTAAGCGGCATCTCAATGCGCATGAAATTACGAGTGAAATGCACTATTAAACTTCTAGGGTATGGCAAACAGAGACCCGATTAGATCATTTTATATTATGGTTAATTTAAGAATTCAGCAAAATTCTATCACATTTGTTCAATTTACGTCGCTCCTATTTCAGATAGCGTATTGGGCTAAGCGGCATCTCAAAGCGCATGAAATGGCGAACAAAATGCACTATGAAACTTCTAGGGTAGGGAAAAAAGAGACCCGATTAGATCATTTTATATTATGGTTAATAAAAGGATTCAGCGAAATTCTATCACATTTGTTCAATTTACATCGCTCCTATTTCAGATAGCGTATTGGGCTAAGCGGCATCTCAATGCGCATGAAATGACGAATAAAATGCACTATTAAGGTTCAAGGCTAGGGCGAACAGAGACGCGATTAGATCATTTTACATTAATGTTAATATGAGAATTCAGTGAAATTCTATCACATTTGTTCAACTTACGTCGCTCCTATTTCAGGTAGCGTACTGGGCTAGACGGCATCTTAAAGCGCGTGGAAGGGCGAGTAAAATGCACTACTAAACTTCTATGATAGGGCAATCAGACCCGATTAGATGATTTTATATTTTGTTTAATATAAGATTTCAAGGAAATTCTATCACAATTGTTCAATTTACGTCGCTCCTATTTCAGATAGCGTATTGGGCTAAGCGGCATCTCAAAGCGCATGAAATGACGAGTAAAATGCACTATTAAACTACTAGGGTAAGGCAAACAGGGACCCGATTAGATCATTTTATATTACGGTTAATATAAGAATTCAGCGAAATTCTATCGCATTTGTTCAATTTACGTCGCTCCTATTTCAGATAGCGTATTGGGCTAAGCGGCATCTCAAAGCGCATGGAATGGCGAGAAAAATGCACTATTAAACTTCTAGGGTAAGGCAAACAGAGACCCGATTAGATCATTTTATATTACGGTTAATATAAGAATTCAGCGTAATTCTATCACATTTGTTCAATTTACGTCGCTCTTATTTCAGAAAGCGTATTGGGCTAAGCGGCATCTCAAAGCGTATGAAATGGCGAATAGAATGCACTATTAAACTTCAAGGGTAGGGCAAACAGAGACCCGATTAGATCATTTTATATTATGTTTAATTTAATCATTTAGCAAAATTCTATCACATTTGTTCAATTTACGTCGTTCCTATTTCCGATAGCGTACTGGGCTAGGCGGCATCTTAAAGCGCGTGGAATGAAGAGTATAATGCACTATTAAGCTTCTATGATAGGGCTATAAGAGACCCGATTAGATCATTTTATATTACGGTTAATATGAGAATTCAGCGAAATTCTATCACAGTTATTCAATTTACGTCGCTCCTATTTCAGATAGCTTATAGGGCTAAGCGGCATCTCAAAGCGCATGAAATGACGAGTGAAATGTACTATTAAACTTCTAGGGTAGGGCGAACAGAGACCCGATTAGATCATTTTACATTAAGGTTAATATAAGAATTCAGGGAAATTCTATCACATTTGTTCAATTTACGTCGCTCCTATTTCAGATAGCGTATTGGGCTAAGCGGCATCTCAAAGCGCATGAAATGGCGAGCAAAATGCACTATTAAACTTCTAGGGTACGGCAAACAAAGACCCGATTAGATCATTTTATATTATGGTTAATTTAAGAATTCAGCGAAATTCTATCACATTTGTTCAATTTACGTCGGTCCAATGTAAGATAGCGTATTGGGCTAAGCGGCATCTCAAAGCGCATGATATGACGAGTAAAATGCACTATTAAACTTCTAGGGTAGGGCAAACAGAGACCCGATTAGATAATTTTATATTATAGTTAATTTAAGAATTCAGCGAAATTCTATCACATTTGTTGAATTTACGTCGCTCCGATTTCAGATAGCGTATTGGGCTAAGCGGCATCTCAAAGCGCATGAAATGGCGAATAAAATGCACTATCAAACTTCTCGGCTAGGGCGAACAGAGACCCGATTAGATCATTTTACATTATGGTTAATAAAAGAATTCAGCGAAATTCTGTCACATTTGTTAAATTTACGTCGCTCCTATTTCAGATAGCGTATTGGGCTAAGCGGCATCTCAAAGCGCATGAAATGGCGAGTGAAGTGCACTATTAAACTTCTAGGGTAAGGGAAATAGAGACCCGATTAGATCATTTTATATTACGGTTAATATAAGAATTAAGCGTAATTCTATCACATTTATTCAATTTACATCGCTCCTATTTCAGATAGCCTATAGGGCTAAGCGGCATCTCAAAGCGCATGAAATGGCGAGAGAAATGCACCATTAAACTTTTAGGGTAGGGCGAACAGAGACACGATTAGATCATTTTACATTAAGGTTAATATAAAAATTCAGCGAAATTCTATCACATTTGTTCAATTTACATCGCTGATATTTCACGTAGCGTATTGGGCTAAGCGGCATCTCAAAGCGCATGAAATGGCGAATAAAATACACTATTAAACTTCTAGGCTAGGGCGAACAGAGACCCGATTAGATCATTTTACATTATGGTTAATAAAAGAATTCAGCGAAATTATATCACATTTGTTAAATTTACGTCGCTCCTATTTCAGATAGCGTATTGGGCTAAGCGGCATCTCAAAGCGCATGAAATGACGAGTGAAGTGCACTATTAAACTTCTATGGTAGGGCAAACAGAGACCCGATTGATCATTTTATATTATGGTTAATTTAATAATTCAGCAAAATACTATCACATTTGTTCCATTTACGTCGTTCCTATTTCAGATAGCGTACTGGGCTAGGCGGCTTCTTAAAGGGCGTGGAAGGGCGAGTAAAATGCACGACCAAACTTCTATGATAGGGCAATCAGAGATCCGATTAGATCATTTTATATTTTATTTAATATAAGATTTCAGGGAAATTCTATCACATTTGTTCAATTTACGTCGCTCATATTCCAGATAGCGTATTGGGCTAAGCGGCTTCTCAAAGCACATGAAATGGCGAATAAAATGCACTATTAAACTTCTAGGCTAGGACGAACAGAGACCCGATTAGATCATTTCACATTATGGTTAATAAGAGAATTCAGAGAAATTCTATCACATTTGTTCAATTTACGTCGCTCCTACTTCAGATAGCGTATAGGGCTAAGCGGCATCTCAAAGCGCATGAAATTACGAGTGAAATGAACTATTAAACTTCGACGGTAGGGCAAACAGAGACCCGATTAGATCATTTTATAGTATGGTTAATTTAAGGATTCAGCAAAAATCTATCACATTTGTTCAATTTACGTCGCTCCTATTTCACATAGCGTACTGGGCTAAGCGGCATCTTAAAGCGCATGAAATGATGAGTGAAATGCACTACTAAACTTCTATGATAGGGCAATCAGAGACCCGATTAGATCATTTTATATTTTGTTTAATATAAGATTTCAGGGAAACTCTATCACATTAGTTCAATTTACGTCGCTCATATTCCAGATAGCGTATTGGGCTAAGCGTCTTCTCAAAGCGCATGAAATGGCGAATAAAATGCACTATCAAACTTCTAAGCTAGGACGAACAGAGACCCGATTAGATCATTTTACATTATGGTTAATAAAAGAATTCAGCGAAATTCTGTCACATTTGTTAAATTTACGTCGCTCCTATTTCAGATAGCGTATTGGGCTAAGCGGCATCTCAAAGCGCATGAAATGGCGAGTGAAGTGCACTATTAAACTTCTAGGGTAAGGGAAAGAGAGACCCGATTAGATCATTTTATATTACGGTTAATATAAGAATTAAGCGTAATTCTATCACATTTGTTCAATTTACGTCACTCCTATTTCAGATAGCGTACTGGGCTGGACGGCATCTTAAAGCGCATGAAATGTCGAGTAAAACGCACTATTAAACTTCAAAGGGCAGGGCAAACAGAGACCCGATTAGATCATTTTATATTATGGTTAATTTAAGAATTCAGCAAAATTCTGTCACATTTGTTCAATTTACGTTGCTCCTATTTCAGATAGCGTACTGGGCTGGGCGGCATCTTAAAGCGCGTGGAATGGCGAGTAAAATGCACTATTAAACTTCTATGATAGGGCAATCAGAGACCCGATTAGATCATTTTATAATTTGGTTATTATAAGAATTCAGCGAAATTCTATCACATTTGTTCAATTTACGTCGCTCCTATTTCAGATAGCGTATTTGGCTAAGCGGCATCTCAAAGCGCATGAAATGGCGAATAAAATGTACTATTAAACTTATTGGCTAGGGCGAACAGAGACCCGATTAGATCATTTTACATTATGGTTAATAAAAGAATTCAGCGAAATTCTATGACATTTATTCAATTTACATCGCTCCTATTTCAGATAGCCTATAGGGCTAAGCGGCATCTCAAAGCGCATGAAATGGCGAGAGAAATGCACCATTAAAGTTTTAGGGTAGGGCGAACAGGGACACGATTAGATCATTTTACATTAAGGTTAATATAAAAATTCAGCGAAATTCTATCACATTTGTTCAATTTACATCGCTGATATTTCACGTAGCGTATTGGGCTAAGCGGCATCTCAAAGCGCATGAAATGGCGAATAAAATACACTATTAAACTTCTAGGCTAGGGCGAACAGAGACCCGATTAGATCATTTTACATTATGGTTAATAAAAGAATTCAGCGAAGTTATATCACATTTGTTAAATTTACGTCGCTCCTACTTCAGATAGCGTATAGGGCTAAGCGGCATCTCAAAGCGCATGAAATTACGAGTGAAATGAACTATTAAACTTCTAGGGTAGGGCAAACAGAGACCCGATTAGATCATTTTATAGTATGGTTAATTTAAGAATTCAGCAAAAATCTATCACATTTGTTCAATTTACGTCGCTCCTATTTCACATAGCGTACTGGGCTAAGCGGCATCTTAAAGCGCATGAAATGATGAGTGAAATGCACTATTAAACTTCTATGATAGGGCAATCAGAGACCCGATTAGATCATTTTATATTTTGTTTAATATAAGATTTCAGGGAAACTCTATCACATTTGTTCAATTTACGTCGCTCATATTCCAGATAGCGTATTGGGCTAAGCGTCTTCTCAAAGCGCATGAAATGGCGAATAAAATGCACTATCAAACTTCTAAGCTAGGACGAACAGAGACCCGATTAGATCATTTTACATTATGGTTAATAAAAGAATTCAGCGAAATTCTGTTACATTTGTTAAATTTACGTCGCTCCTATTTCAGATAGCGTATTGGGCTAAGCGGCATCTCAAAGCGCATGAAATGGCGAGTGAAGTGCACTATTAAACTTCTAGGGTAAGGGAAAGAGAGATCCGATTAGATGATTTTATATTACGGTTAATATAAGAATTAAGCGTAATTCTATCACATTTGTTCAATTTACGTTGCTCCTATTTCAGATAGCGTACTGGGCTGGGCGGCATCTTAAAGCGCGTGGAATGGCGAGTAAAATGCACTATTAAACTTCTATGATAGGGCAATCAGAGACCCGATTAGATCATTTTATAATTTGGTTATTATAAGAATTCAGCGAAATTCTATCACATTTGTTCAATTTACGTCGCTCCTATTTCAGATAGCGTGTTTGGCTAAGCGGCATCTCAAAGCGCATGAAATGGCGAGAGAAATGCACCATTAAACTTTTAGGGTAGGGCGAACAGAGACCCGAATAGATCATTTTACATTATGGCTAATAAAAGAATTCAGCGAAATTCTATCACATTTGTTAAATTTACGTCGCTCCTATTTCAGATACCCTATAGGGCTAAGCGGCACCTCAAAGCGCATGAAATGACGAGTGAAGTGCACTATTAAACTTCTAGGGTAAGGGAAAGAGAGACCCGATTAGATCATTTTATATTACGGTTAATATAAGAATTAAGCGTAATTCTATCACATTTGTTCAATTTACGTCACTCCTATTTCAGATAGCCTGCTGGGCTAGCCGGCATCTTAAAGCGCGTGGAATAGCGAGTAAAATGCACTATTAGCCTTCTAAGAAAGGGCAATCAGAGACCCGATTAGATCATTTTATATTTGGGTTAATATAAGAATTCAGGGAAATTCTATCACATTTGTTCAATTTACGTCGCTCCTATTTCAGATATCGTATTGGGCTAAGTGGCATCTCAATGCGCATCAAATGGCGAGTAAAATGCACTATTAAACTTCTAGGGTAATGCAAAGAGAGACCCGATTAGATCATTTTATATTACGGTTAATATAAGAATTAAGCGTAATTCTATCACATTTGTTCAATTTACGTCGCTCCTATTTCAGATAGCGTATTGTGCTAAGCGGCATCTCAAAGCGCATGAAATGGCGAGTAAAATGCACTCATAAACATCAATGATAGGGCAATCAGAGACCCGATTAGATCATTGTATATTTTGTTTAATATAAGATTTCAGGGAAATTCTATCACATTTGATCAATTTACGTTGCTCATATTTCAGATAGCGTATTGCGCTAAGCGGCATCTCAAAGCGCCTGAAATGGCAAGTAAAATGCACTATTATACTTCTAGGGTAGGGCATACAGAGACCCGATTAGATAATTTTGTATTATGGTTAATTTAAGAATTAAGCGTAATTCTATCACATTTGCTCAATTTACGTCACTCCTATTTCAGATAGCCTACTGGGCTAGCCGGCATCTTAAAGCGCGTGGAATAGCGAGTGAAATGCACTATTAATATTCTAGGGTAGGGCGAACAGAGACCCGATTAGATCATTTTATATTATGGTTAATTTAAGAATTCAGCGAAAATCTATCACATTCGTTAAATTTACGTCGCTCATATTTCAGATAGCGTATTGGGCTAAGCGGCATCTCAAAGCGCCTGAAATGGCGAGTAAAATGCACTATTATACTTCTAGGGTAGGGCAAACAGAGACCAGATTAGATCATTTTGTATTATGGTTAATTTAAGAATTCAGCAATATTCTATCACATTTGTTCAATTTACGTCGCTCCTATTTCAGATAGCGTATTGGGTTAAGCGGCATCTCAAAGCGTATGAAATGGCGAATAAAATGCACTATTAAAGTTCAAGGCTAGAACGAACAGAGACCCGATTAGATCATTTTACATTATGGTTAATAAAAGAATTCAGTGAAATTCTATCACATATATTCAATTTATATCGCTCCTATTTCATATAGCGTATTGAGCTAAGCGGCATCTGAAAGCGGGTGAAATGACGAGTAAAATGCACTATTAAAGTTATAGGGTAGGGCAAACAGAGACCCGATTAGACCATTTTATATTATGGTTAATTTAAGAATTCAGCGAAATACTATCACATTTGTTCAATTTACGTCGCTCCTATTTCAGAGAGCGTATTGGGCAAGGCGGCATCTCAAAGCGCATGAAATAACGAGTAAAATGCACTATTAAACTTCTAGGGTAGGGCAAGCAGAGACCCGATTAGATCATTTTATATTATGGTTAATTTGAGAATTCAGCAAAATTCTATCACATTTGTTCAATTTACGTCGCTCCTAATTCAGGTAGCGTATTGGGCTAACTGGCACCTCAAAGTGCATCAAATGACGAATGAAATGCACTATTAAACTTCTAGGGTAGGGCGAACAGAGACCCGATTAGATCATTTTATATTAAGGTTACAATAAGAATTCAGGGATATTCTATCACATTTGTTCAATTTACGTCGCTCCTATTTCAGATAGCGTATTGGGCTAAGCGGCACCTCAAAGTGCATCAAATGACGAATGAAATGCACTATTAAACTTCTAGGGTAGGGCGAACAGAGATCCGATTAGATCATTTTATATTACGGTTAATATAAGAATGCAGCGTAATTCTATCACATTTGTTCAAGTTACGTCGCTGCTATTTCAGATAGCGTACTGGGCTAGGCGGCAACTTAAAGCGCATGAAATGGCGAGTGAAATGCACTATTAGACTTCTATGGTAGGGCGAACAGAGCCCGATTAGATCATTTTACATTAAGGTTAATATAAGAATTCAGCGAAATTCTATCACATTTGTTCAATTTACGTCACTGATATTTCAGATAGCGTATTGGGCTAAGCGGCATCTCAAAGCGCATGAAAAGGCGAATAAAATGCACTATTAAACTTCTAGGCTAGGGCGAACAGAGACCCGATTAGATCATTTTACATTAAGGTTAATATAAGAATTCAGAGAAATTTTATCACATTTGTTCAATTTACGTCGCTGATATTTCAGATAGCGTATTGGGCTAAGCGGCATCTCAAAGCGCATGAAATGGCGAATAAAATGCACTATTAAACTTCTAGGCTAGGGCGAACAGAGACCCGATTAGATCATTTTACATTATGGTTAATAAAAGAATTCAGCGAAATTCTGTCACATTTGTTAAATTTACGTCACTCCTATTTCAGATAGCCTACTCGGCTAGCCGGCATCTTAAAGCGCGTGGAATAGCGAGTAAAATGCACTATTAGCCTTCTAAGATAGGGCAATCAGAGACCCGATTAGATCATTTTATATTTTGGTTAATATAAGAATTCAGCCGAATTCTATCTCATTTGTTCAATTTACGTCGATCCTATATCAGATAGCGTATTGGGCTAAGCGGCATCTCAAAGCGAATGAAATGGCGAATAAAATGCACTATTAAAGTTCAAGGCTAGAACGAACAGAGACCCGATTAGATCATTTTACATTATGGTTAATAAAAGAATTCAGCGAAATTCTATCACATTTATTCAATTTATATCGCTCCTATTTCATATAGCGTATTGAGCTAAGCGGCATCTGAAAGCGGGTGAAATGACGAGTAAAATGCACTATTAAACTTCTAGGGTAGGGCAAACAGAGATCCGATTAGATCATTTTGTATTATGGTTAATTTGAGAATTCAGCAAAATTCTATCACATTTGTTCAATTTACGTCGCTCCTATTTCAGATAGCGTATTGGGTTAAGCGGCATCTCAAAGCGCATGAAATGGCGAGTGAAATGCACTATCAAACTTCTTGGATAATTCAAACAGACACCCGATTATATCATTTTATATAACGGTTAATATAAGAATTCAGCGTAATTCTATCACATTTGTTTAACTTGCGTCGCTCCTATTTCAGATAGCGTATTGGGCTACGCGGCATCCCAAAGCGCATGAAATGGCGAATAAAATTCACTATAAAACTCGTAGGCTAGGACGAACAGAGACCCGATTAGATCATTTTATGTTACGTTTAATTTAAGAATTCAGCAATATTCTATCACAATTGTTCAATTTACGTCGCTCCAATGTAAGATAGCGTATTGGGCTAATCGGCATCTCAAAGCGCATGAAATGTCGATTAAAATGCACTATTAAACATCTAGGGTAGGGCAAACAGATACCCGATTAGACCATTTTATATTATGGTTAATTTAAGAATTCAGAAAAATTCTATCACATTTGTTCAATTTACGTCGCTCCTATTTCGGATAGCGTACTGGGCTAGGCGGCATCCTAAAGCGCGTGGAGTGGCGAGTAAAATGCACTATTAAACTTCTATGTTAGGGCAATCAGAGACCCGATTAGATCATTTTATATTTTGGTTAATATAAGAATTCAGCGAAATTCTATCACATTTGTTCAATTTACGTCGCTCCTATTTCAGATAGCGTATTGGGTTAAGCGGCATCTCAAAGCGTATGAAATGGCGAATAAAACGCACTATTAAAGTTCTAGGGTAGGGCAAACAGAGACCCGATTAGACCATTTTCTATTATGGTTAATTTAAGAATTCAGCGAAATACTATCACATTCTTTCAATTTACGTCGCTCCTATTTCAGATAGCGTATTGGGCTAAGAGGCATCTCAAAGCGCATGAAATGGGGAATAAAATGCACTATTATACTTCTAGGGTTGGGCGAAGAGAGACCCGATTACATCATTTTACATTAAGGTAAATATAAGAGTTCAGCGAAATTCTATCACATTTGTTCAATTTACGTCGCTCATATTTCAGATAGCGTATCGGGCTAAGCGGCATCTCAAAGCGTATGAAATGGCGAGTAAAATGCACTATTAAACTTCTAGGGTAGGGCAAACAGAGACCCGATTAGATCATTCTATATTATGGTTAATTTAAGAATTCAGCGGGATTCTATCACATTTGTTCAATTTACGTCGCTCCTATATCAGATAGCGTATTGGTCTAAGCGGCATCTCAAAGCGCATGAAATGGGGAGTAAAATGCACTATTAAACTTCTAGGGTAAGGCAAACAGAGACCCGGTTAGATCACTTTATATTACGGTTAATATAAGAATGCAGCGTAATTCTATCACATTTGTTCAATTTACGTCGCTCCTATTTCAGGTAGCGTATTGGGCTAAGCGGCATATCAAAGCGCATGAAATGGCGAGTAAAATGCACTATTAAACTTCTAGGGTAGGGCAAACAGAGACCCGAGTAGATCATTCTATATTATGGTTAATTTAAGAATTCAGCGGGATTCTATCACATTTGTTCAATTTACGTCGCTCCTATATCAGATAGCGTATTGGGCTAAGCGGCATCTCAAAGCGCATGAAATGGCGAGTAAAATGCACTATTAAACTTCTAGGGTAAGACAAACAGAGACCCGATTAGATCATTTTATAATGGGGATAATAAAAGAATTCAGCGTAATTCTATCACATTTGTTCAATTTACGTCGCTCCTATTTCAGATAGCGTACTGGGCTCGGCGGCATCTTGAAGCGCGTGGAATGGCGAGTAAAATGCACTATTAAACTTCTACGATAGGGCAATCAGAGACCCGTATAGATCATTTTATATTTTGGTTAATATAAGAATTCAGCGAAATTCTATCACATTTGTTCAATTTACGTCGCTCCAATGTAAGATAGCGTATTGGGCTAATCGGCATCTTAAAGCGCATGAAATGGCGAGTAGAATGCACTATTAAACTTCTAGGGTACGGCAAACAGAGACCCGATTAGATCATTTTATATTATGGTTAATTTAAGAATTCAGCGAAAATTTACACATTTGTTCAATTTACGTCGCTCCTATTTCAGATAGCGTATTGGGCTAAGCGGCCTCTCAAAGCGCATGAAATGGCGAGTAAAATGCGCTAATAAACTTCTAGGATAAGGCAAACGGGGACCCGATTAGATCATTTTATATTAAGGTTAATATAAGAATGCAGCGTAATTCTATCACATTTGTTCAAGTTACGTCGCTCCTATTTCAGATAGCGTACTGGGCTAGGCGGCATCTCAAAGCGCATGAAATGGCGAGTAAAATGCACTATTAAACTTCTAGGGTAGGGCAAACAGAGACCCGATCAGATCATTTTATATTACGGTTAATTTAAGAATTCAGCGAAATTCTATCACATTTGTTCAATTTACGTCGCTCCTATTTCAGATAGCGTATTGGGTTAAGCGGCATCTCAAAGCGTATGAAATGGCGAATAAAATGCACTATTAAAGTTCAAGGCTAGAGCGAACAGAGACCCGATTAGATCATTTTACATTATGGTTAATAAAAGAATTCAGCGAAATTCCATCACATTTATTCAATTTATATCGCTCCTATTTCATATAGCGTATTGAGCTAAGCGGCATCTGAAAGCGGGTGAAATGACGAGTAAAATGCACTATTAAAGTTCTAGGGTAGGGCAAACAGAGACCCGATTAGACCATTTTACGTTATCGTTAATAAAAGAATTCAGCGAAATTCTATCACATTTGTTCAATTTACGTCGCTCCGATTTCAGATAGCATATTGGGCTAAGCGGCATCTCAAAGCGCATGAAATTACGAGTGAAATGCACTATTAAACTTCTAGGGTAGGCCGAACAGAGACCCGATTAGATCATTTTATATTATGGTTAATTTAAGAATTCAGCGAAATTCTATCACATTTGTTCAATTTACGTCGCTCATATTTCTGATAGTGTACTGGGCTAGGCGGCATCTTAAAGCGCGTGAAATGGCGAGTAAAATGCACTATTAAACTTCTATGATAGGGCAATCAGTGGCCCGATTTGATCGTTTTATATTTTGGCTAATATAAGAATTCAGCGAAATTCTATCACATTTGTTCAATTTACGTCGCTCCTATTTCAGATAGCGTATTGGGCTAAGCGGCATCTCAAAGCGCATGAAATGGCGAGTGAAATGCACTATGAAACTTCTAGCGTAGAGCGAATAGAGACCCGATTAGATCATTTCACATTAAGGTTACTATAAGAATTCAGGGATATTCTATCACATTTGTTCAATTTACGTCGCTCCTATTTCAGATAGCGTATTGGGCTAAGCGGCATCTCAAAGTGCATCAAATGACGAATGAAATGCACTATTAAACTTCTAGGGTAGGGCGAACAGAGACCCGATTAGATCATCTTACATTAAGGATAATATAAGGATTCAGCGAAATTCTATTACATTTGTTCAATTTACGTCGCTCCTATTTCAGATAGCGTATTGGGCAAAGCGGCGTCTCAAAGCGTATGAAATGGCGAGTAAAATGCACTATTAAACTTCTAGGGTAGGGCAAACAGAGACCCGATTAGATCATTTTATATTATGGTTAATTTAAGAATTCAGCAAAATTCTATAACATTTGTTCAATTTACGTCGCTCCTATTTCAGATAGCGTACTCGGCTTGGCGGCATCTTGAAGCGCGTGGAATGGCGAGGAAAATGCACTATTAACCTTCTATGATAGGGCAATCAGAGACCCGATTAGATCATTTTATATGTTGTTTAATATAAGATTTCAGGGAAATCCCATCACATTTGTTCGATTTACGTCGCTCCCATTTCAGATAGCGTACTGGGCTAGGCGGCATCTTAAAGCGCGTGGAATGGCGAGTAAAATGCACTATTAAACTTTTAGGATAAGGTAAACAGAGACCCGATTAGACCATTTTATATTACGGTTAATATAAAAATTCGGAGTAATTCTATCACATTTGTTAAACTTACGTCGCTCCTATTTCAGATAGCGTACTGGGCTGGGCGGCATCTTAAAGCGCGTGGAATGGCGACTAAAATGCACTATTAAACATCTAGGCTAGGGCGAACAGAGACCCGATTAGATCATTTTACATTTTGGTTAATAAAAGAATTCAGCGAAATTCTATCACATTCGTTCAATTTACGTCGCTCCTATTTCAGATAGCATATTGGGCTAAGCGGCATCTCAAAGCGCATGAAATTACGAGTAAAATGCACTATTAAACTTCTACGATAGGGCAATCAGAGACCCGATTAGATCATTTTATATTTTGGTTAATATAAGGATTCAGCGAAATTCTATCACATTTGTTCAATTTACGCCGCTCCTATTTCAGATAGCGTATTGGGCTAAGCGGCATCTCAAAGCGCATGAAATGACGAGTGAAATGCACTATTAAACTCCTTGGGTAGGGCGAACAGAGACCCGATTATATCATTTTACATTAATGTTAATATAAGAATTCAGTGAAATTCTATCACATTTGTTCAATTTACGTCGCTCCTATTTCAGATAGCGTATTGGGCTAAGCGGCATCTCAAAGCGCATGAAATGGGGAGTAAAATGCACTATTATACTTCTAGGTTTGGGCGAAGAGAGACCCGATTACATCATTTTACATTAAGGTTAATATAAGACTTCAGCGAAATTCTATCACATTTATTCTATTTACGTCGCTCATATTTCAGATAGCGCATTGGGCTAAGCGGCATCTCAAAGCGCATGAAATGGCGAGTAAAATGCACTATTAAACTTCTAGGGTAGGGCAAACAGAGACCCGATTAGATCATTCTATATTATGGTTAATTTAAGAATTCAGCGGGATTCTATCACATTTGTTCAATTTACGTCGCTCCTATATCAGATAGCGTATTGGGCTAAGCGGCATCTCAAAGCGCATGAAGTGGCGAATAAAATTCACTATTAAACTACTAGGCTAGGGCGAACACAGACCCGATCAGATCATTTTACATTATGGCTAATAAAAGAATTCAGCGAAATTCTATCACATTTGTTCAACTTACGTCGCTCCTATTTCAGAGAGCGTATTGGGCTAAGCGGCATCTCAAAGCGCATGAAATGGCGAGTGAAATGCACTATTAGACTTCTATGGTAGGGCGAACAGAGCCCGATTAGATCATTTTACATTAAGGTTAATTTAAGAATTCAGCGAAATTCAATCACATGTGTTCAATTTACGTCGCTCCTATTTCAGATAGAGTATTGGGCTAATCGGCATTCCAAATCGCATGAAATGGCGAGTAAAATGCACTATTAAACTTCTAGGATAAGCCAAACAGAGACCCGATTAGATCATTTTATATTACGGTTAATATAAGAATTCAGCGTGATTCTATCACATTTCTTCAACTTACGTCGCTCCTATTTCAGATAGCATACTGGGCTAGGCGGCATCTTAAAGCGCGTGGAATGGCGAGTAAAATTCACTACTAAACTTCTATGATAGGGCAATCAGAGACCCGATTAGATCATTTTATATTTTGTTTAATAAAAGATTTCAGGGAAATTGTATCACATTTGTTCAATTTACGTCGCTCCTATTTCAGATAGCGTATTTGGCTAAGCGGCATCTCAGAGCGCATGAAGTGGCGAATAAAATTCACTATTAAACTACTAGGCTAGGGCGAACACAGACCCGATCAGATCATTTTACATTATGGCTAATAAAAGAATTCAGCGAAATTCTATCAGATTTGTTCAACTTACGTCGCTCCTATTTCAGAGAGCGTATTGGGCTAAGCGGCATCTCAAAGCGCATGAAATGGCGAGTGAAATGCACCATTAGACTTCTATGGTAGGGCGAACAGAGACCCGATTAGATCATTTTACATTAAGGTTAATATAAGAATTCACGGAAATTCAATCACATTTGTTCAATTTACGTCGCTCCTATTTCAGATAGCGTATTGGGCTAAGCGGCATCTCAAAGCGCATGAAATGACGAGTAAAATGCACTATTAAAGTTCTAGGGTAGGGCAAACAGAGAACCGATTAGATCATTTTATGATATGGTTAATTTAAGAATTCAGCAAAATTCTATCACATTTGTTCAATTTATGTCGCTCCTATTTCAGATATCGTATTGGGCTAAGCGGCATCTCGAAGCGCATGAAATGGCGAGTATAATGCACTATTAAACTTTTAGGATAAGGCAAACAGACACCCGATTAGACCATTTTATATTACGGTTAATATAAAAATCAGCGTAATTCTATCACATTTGTTAAACTTACGTCGCTCCTATTTCAGATAGCGTACTGGGCTAGGCGGCATCTTAAAGCGCGTGGAATGGCGAGTAAAATGCACTATGAAACTTCTATGATAGGGCAATAAGAGACCCGATTAGATCATTTTATATTTTGGTTAATATAAGGATTCAGCGAAATTCTATCACATTTGTTCAATTTACGCCGCTCCTATTTCAGATAGCGTACTGGGCTCGGCGGCATCTTGAAGCGCGTGGAATGGCGAGTAAAATGCACTATTAAACTTCTACGATAGGGCAATCAGAGACCCGATTAGATCATTTTATATTTTGTTTAATATAAAATTTCAGGGAAATCCCATCACATTTGTTCAATTTACGTCGCTCCTATTTCAGATAGCCTATTGGGCTAAGCGGCATCTCCAAGCGTATGAAATGGCGCATAAAATGCACTATTAAACTTCTAGGCTAGGGCGAACAGAGACCCGATTAGATCATTTTACATTATGGTTAATAAAAGAATTCACGGAAATTCTATCACATTTGTTCAACTTACGTCGCTCCTATTTCAGATAGCATATTGGGCTATGCGGCATCTCAAAGCACATGCAATGGCGAGTAAAATGCACTATTAAACTTCTACGGTAGGGCAAACAGAGACCCGATTAGATTTTTTTGTATTATGGTTAATTTAAGAATTCAGTGAAATTCTATCACATTTGTTCAATTTACGTCGCTTCTATTTCAGATAGCGTCCTGGGCTAAGCGGCATCTAAAAGCGCATGAAATGGCGAGTATAATGCACTATTAAACTTCTAGGATAAGGCAAACAGAGACCCGATTAAATCATTTTATATTACGGTTACTATAAGAATTCAGCGTAATTCTATCACATTTGTTCAATTTACGTCGCTCCTATTTCAGATAGCGCATTCGGCTAAGCGGCATCTCAAAGCGCATGAAATGGCAAATAAAATGCACTATTAAACTTCTAGACTAGGGCGAACAGAGACCCGATCAGATCATTTTACGTTATCGTTAATAAAAGAATTCAGCGAAATTCTATCACATTTGTTCAACTTAAGTCGCTCCTATTTCAGAGAGCGTATTGGGCTAAGCGGCTTCTCAAAGCGCATGAAATGGCTAGG
Source organism: Macropis europaea (assembly GCA_916610135.2). Classification (NCBI taxonomy): domain Eukaryota; kingdom Metazoa; phylum Arthropoda; class Insecta; order Hymenoptera; family Melittidae; genus Macropis; species Macropis europaea. The sequence continues at coordinate 97,212 of CAKAJE020001637.1, forward strand.
GAAATGCACTGTTAGACTTCTATGGTAGGGTGAACAGAGACCGGATTAGATCATTTTACATTAAGGTTAATATAAAAATAGACGGAAATTCTATCACATTTGTTCAATTTACGTCGCTCCTATTTCAGATAGCGTATTGGGCTATGCGGCATCTCAAAGCGCATGAAATGGCGAGTATAATGCACTATTAAACTTTTAGGATAAGGCAAACAGAGACCCGATTAGACCATTTTATATTACGGTTAATATAAAAATTCGGAGTAATTCTGTCACATTTGTTAAACTTACGTCGCTCCTATTTCAGATAGTATATTGGGCTAAGCGGCATCTCAAAGCGCATGAAATTACGAGTGAAATGCACTATTAAACTTCTAGGGTAGGCCGAACAGAGACCCGATTAGATCATTTTATATTATGGTTAATTTAAGAATTCAGCGAAAATCTACACATTTGTTCAATTTACGTCGCTCCTATTTCAGATAGCGTATTGGGCTAAGCGGCCTCTCAAAGCGCATGAAATGGCGAGTAAAATGCGCTAATAAACTTCTAGGATAAGGCAAACAGGGACCAGATTAGATCATTTTATATTAAGGTTAATATAAGAATGCAGCGTAATTCTATCACATTTGTTCAAGTTACGTCGCTCCTATTTCAGATAGCGTACTGGGCTAGGCGGCATCTCAAAGCGCATGAAATGGCGAGTAAAATGCACTATTAAACTTCTAGGGTAGGGCAAACAGAGACCCGATCAGATCATTTTATATTACGGTTAATTTAAGAATTCAGCGAAATTCTATCACATTTGTTCAATTTACGTCGCTCCTATTTCAGATAGCGTACTGGGCTCGGCGGCATCTTGAAGCGCGTGGAATGGCGAGTAAAATGCACTATTAAACTTCTACGATAGGGCAATCAGAGACCCGTATAGATCATTTTATATTTTGGTTAATATAAGAATTCAGCGAAATTCTATAACATTTGTTCAATTTACGTCGCTCCTATTTCAGATAGCGTATTGGGCTAAGCGGCATCTCAAAGCGCATGAAATGGGGAATAAAATGCACTATTATACTTCTAGGGTTGGGCGAAGAGAGACCCGATTACATCATTTTACATTAAGGTTAATATAAGAGTTCAGCAAAATTCTATAACATTTGTTCAATTTACGTCGCTCCTATTTCGGATCGCGTATTGGGCAAAGCGACGTCTCAAAGCGCATGAAATGGGGAATAAAATGCACTATTATACTTTTAGGGTTGGGCGAAGAGAGACCCGATTACATCATTTTACATTAAGGTTAATATAAGAGTTCAGCGAAATTCTATCACATTTGTTCAATTTACGTCGCTCCTATTTCGGATCGCGTATTGGGCAAAGCGACGTCTCAAAGCGCATGAAATGGCGAGTAAAATGCGCTATTAAACTTCTAGGGTAGGGCAAACAGAGACCCGATTAGATCATTTTATATTATGGTTAATTTAAGAATTCAGCAAAATTCTATAACATTTGTTCAATTTACGTCGCTCCTATTTCAGATAGCGTACTCGGCTTGGCGGCATCTTGAAGCGCGTGGAATGGCGAGGAAAATGCACTATTAACCTTCTATGATAGGGCAATCAGAGACCCGATTAGATCATTTTATATGTTGTTTAATATAAGATTTCAGGGAAATCCCATCACATTTGTTCAATTTACGTCGCTCCTATTTCAGATAGCCTATTGGGCTAAGCGGCATCTCCAAGCGCATGAAATGGCGCATAAAATGCACTATTAAACTTCTAGGCTAGGGCGAACAGAGACCCGATTAGATCATTTTACATTATGGTTAATAAAGAGTTCAGCGAAATTCTATCACATTCGTTCAATTTACGTCGCTCCTATTTCAGATAGCGTATTGGGCTATTCGGCATCTCAAAGCGCATGAAATGGCGCGTATAATGCACTATTAAACTTTTAGGATAAGGTAAACAGAGACCCCATTAGACCATTTTATATTACGGTTAATATAAAAATTCGGAGTAATTCTATCACATTTGTTAAACTTACGTCGCTCCTATTTCAGATAGCGTACTGGGCTGGGCGGCATCTTAAAGCACGTGGAATGGCGACTAAAATGCACTATTAAACTTCTAGGCTAGGGCGAACAGAGACCCGATTAGATCATTTTACATTTTGGTTAATAAAAGAATTCAGCGAAATTCTATCACATTCGTTCAGTTTACGTCGCTCCTATTTCGGATAGCGTACTGGGCTAGGCGGCATCCTAAAGCGCGTGGAGTGGCGAGTAAAATGCACTATTAAACTTCTATGATAGGGCAATTAGAGACCCGATTAGATCATTTTATATTTTGGTTAATATAAGAATTCAGCGACATTCTATCACATTTGTTCAATTTACGTCGCTCCTATTTCAGATAGCGTATTGGGTTAAGCGGCATCTCAAAGCGTATGAAATGGCGAATAAAATGCACTATTAAAGTTCAAGGCTAGAGCGAACAGAGACCCGATTAGATCATTTTACATTATGGTTAATAAAAGAATTCAGCGAAATTCTATCACATTAATTCAATTTATATCGGTCCTATTTCATATAGCGTATTGAGCTAAGCGGCATCTGAAAGCGCATGAAATTACGAGTGAAATGCACTATTAAACTTCTAGGGTAGGGCGAACAGAGACCCGATTAGATCATTTTACATTATGGTTAATAAAAGAATTCAGCGAAATTCTATCACATTTATTCAATTTATATCGCTCCTATTTCATATAGCGTATTGAGCTAAGCGGCATCTGAAAGCGGGTGAAATGACGAGTAAAATGCACTATTAAAGTTCTAGGGTAGGGCAAACAGAGACCCGATTAGACCATTTTATATTATGGTTAATTTAAGAATTCAGCGAAATACTATCACATTCGTTCAATTTACGTCGCTCCTATTTCAGATAGCATATTGGGCTAAGCGGCATCTCAAAGCGCATGAAATTACGAGTGAAATGCACTATTAAACTTCTAGGGTAGGGCGAACAGAGACCCGATTAGATCATTTTATATTATGGTTAATTTAAGAATTCAGCGAAAATCTACACATTTGTTCAATTTACGTCGCTCCGATTTCAGATAGCATATTGGGCTAAGCGGCATCTCAAAGCGCATGAAATTACGAGTGAAATGCACTATTAAACTTCTAGGGTAGGCCGAACAGAGACCCGATTAGATCATTTTATATTAAGGTTATTATAAGAATGCAGCGTAATTCTATCACATTTGTTCAAGTTACGTCGCTCCTATTTCAGATAGCGTACTGGGCTAGGCGGCATCTTAAAGCGCGTGGAATGGCGAGTAAAATGTACTACTAATCTTCTATGATAGGGCAATCAGAGACCCGATTAGATCATTTTATATTTTGTTTAATATACGATTTCATGGAAATTCTATCACATTTGTTCAATTTACGTCGCTCCTATTTCAGATAGCGTATTGGGCTAACCGGCATCTCAAAGCGCATGAAATGGCGACTAAAATGCACTATTAAACTTCTAGGCTAGGGCGAACAGAGACCCGATCAGATCATTTTACATTATGGTTAATAAAAGAATTCAGCGAAATTCTATCAGATTTGTTCAACTTACGTCGCTCCTATTTCAGATAGCGTATTGGGCTATGCGGCATCTCAAAGCGCATGAAATGGCGAGTAAAATGCACTATTAAACTTCTAGGGTAGGGCAAACAGAGACCCGATTAGACCATTTTATATTACGGTTAATATAAAAATTTGGCGTAATTGTATCACATTTGTTAAACTTACGTCGCTCCTATTTCAGATAGCGTACTGGGCTGGGCGGCATCTTAAAGCGCGTGGAATGGCGACTAAAATGCACTATTAAACTTCTAGGCTAGGGCGAACAGAGACCCGATTAGAACATTTTACATTTTGGTTAATAAAAGAATTCAGCGAAATTCTATCACATTTGTTCAACTTACGTCGCTCCTATTTCAGATAGCGTTCTGGGCTGGGCGGCATCTTATAGCGCGTGGAATGGCGACTAAACTGCACTATTAAACTTCTAGGCTAGGGCGAACAGAGACCCGATTAGATCATTTTACATTTTAGTTAATAAAAGAATTCAGCGAAATTCTATCACATTTGTTCAATTTACGTCGCTCCGATTTCAGATAGCATATTGGGCTAAGCGGCATCTCAAAGCGCATGAAATTACGAGTGAAATGCACTATTAAACTTCTAGGGTAGGCCGAACAGAGACCCGATTAGATCATTTTATATTAAGGTTACTATAAGAATTCAGGGATATTCTATCACATTTGTTCAATTTACGTCGCTCCTATTTCAGATAGCGTATTGGGCTACGCGGCCTCTCAAAGCGCATGAAATGGCGAGTAAAATGCGCTAATAAACTTCTAGGATAAGGCAAACACGGACCCGATTAGATCATTTTATATTAAGGTTAATATAAGAATGCAGCGTAATTCTATCACATTTGTTCAAGTTACGTCGCTCCTATTTCAGATAGCGTACTGGGCTAGGCGGCATCTCAAAGCGCATGAAATGTCGAGTAAAATGCACTATTAAACTTCTAGGGTAGGGCAAACAGAGACCCGATCAGATCATTTTATATTATGGTTAATTTAAGAATTCAGCAAAATTCTATCACATTTGTTCAATTTACGTCGCTCCTATTTCGGATAGCGTACTGGGCTAGGCGGCATCCTAAAGCGCGTGGAGTGGCGAGTAAAATGCACTATTAAACTTCTATGATAGGGCAATCAGAGACCCGATTAGATCATTTTATATTTTGGTTAATATAAGAATTCAGCGAAATTCTATCACATTTGTTCAATTTACGTCGCTCCTATTTCAGATAGCGTATTGGGTTAAGCGGCATCTCAAAGCGTATGAAATGGCGAATAAAATGCACTATTAAAGTTCTAGGGTAGGGCAAACAGAGACCCGTTTAGATCATTTTATATTACGGTTAATTTAAGAATTCAGCGAAATACTATCACATTCTTTCAATTTACGTCGCTCCTATTTCAGATAGCGTATTGGGCTAAGAGGCATCTCAAAGCGCATGAAATGGGGAATAAAATGCACTATTATACTTCTAGGGTTGGGCGAAGAGAGACCCGATTACATCATTTTACATTAAGGTTAATATAAGAGTTCAGCGAAATTCTATCACATTTGTTCAATTTACGTCGCTCATATTTCAGATAGCGTATCGGGCTAAGCGGCATCTCAAAGCGTATGAAATGGCGAGTAAAATGCACTATTAAACTTCTAGGGTAGGGCAAACAGAGACCCGAGTAGATCATTCTATATTATGGTTAATTTAAGAATTCAGCGGGATTCTATCACATTTGTTCAATTTACGTCGCGCCTATATCAGATAGCGTATTGGGCTAAGCGGCATCTCAAAGCGCATGAAATGGGGAGTAAAATGCACCATTAAACTTCTAGGGTAAGGCAAACAGAGACCCGGTTAGATCACTTTATATTACGGTTAATATAAGAATTCAGCGTAATTCTATCACATTTGTTCAATTTACGTCGCTCCTATTTCAGGTAGCGTATTGGGCTAAGCGGCATCTCAAACCGCATGAAATGGCGAGTAGAATGCACTATTAAACTTCTAGGGTAGGGCAAACAGAGACCCGAGTAGATCATTCTATATTATGGTTAATTTAAGAATTCAGCGGAATTCTATCACATTTGTTCAATTTACGTCGCTCCTATATCAGATAGCGTATTGGGCTAAGCGGCATCTCAAAGCGCATGAAATGGCGAGTAAAATGCACTATTAAACTTCTAGGGCAGGGCAAACATAGACCCGATTAGATCATTTTATGTTATGGTTAATTTAAGAATTCAGCAAAATTCCCACACATTTGATCAATTTACGTCGCTCCTATTTCAGATAGCGTACTGGGCTGGGCGCCATCTTAAAGCGCGTGGAATGGCGAGTAAAATGCACTATTAAACTTCTACGATAGGGCAATCAGAGACCCGTAAAGATCATTTTATATTTTGGTTAATATAAGAATACAGCGAAATTCTATCACATTTGTTCAAGTTACGTCGCTCCAATGTAAGATAGCGTATTGGGCTAATCGGCATCTCAAAGCGCATGAAATGGCGAGTATAATGCACTATTAAACTTCTAGGGTACGGCAAACAGAGACCCGGTTAGATCACTTTATATTACGGTTAATATAAGAATTCAGCGTAATTCTATCACATTTATTCAATTTATATCGCTCCTATTTCATATAGCGTATTGAGCTAAGCGGCATCTGAAAGCGGGTGAAATGACGAGTAAAATGCACTATTAAAGTTCTAGGGTAGGGCAAACAGAGACCCGATTAGACCATTTTATATTATGGTTAATTTAAGAATTCAGCGAAATACTATCACATTCGTTCAATTTACGTCGCTCCTATTTCAGATAGCGTATTGGGCAAGGCGGCATCTCAAAGCGCATGAAATAACGAGTAAAATGCACTATTAAACTTCTAGGGTAGGGCTAGCAGAGACCCGATTAGATCATTTTATATTATGGTTAATTTAAGAATTCAGCGAAATTCTATCACATTTGTTCAATTTACGTCGCTCCTATTTCAGATAGCGTAATGGGTTAAGCGGCATCTCAAAGCGCATGAAATGGCGAGGAGAATGGACTATTAAACTTCTAGGGCAGGGCAAACAGAGACCCGATTATATCATTTTACATTAATGTTAATATAAGAATTCAGTGAAATTCCATCACATTTGTTCAATTTACGTCGCTCCTATTTCAGATAGCGTATTGGGCTAAGCGGCATCTCAAAGCGATTGAAATGGCGAGTAACATGCACTATTAAACTTCTAGGGTAGGGCAAACAGAGACCCGATTAGATCATTTTATATTATGGTTAATTTAATACTTCAGCGAAATTCTATCACATTTGTTCAATTTACGTCGCTCATATTTCAAATAGTGTACTGGGCTAGGCTGCATCTTAAAGCGCGTGGAATGGCGAGTAAAATGCACTATTAAACTTCTATGATAGGGCAATCAGTGGCCCGATTAGATTATTTTATATTTTGGTTAATATGAGAATCCAGCGAAATTCTATCACATTTGTTCAATTTACGTCGCTCCTATTTCAGATAGCGTATTGGGCTATACGGCATCTCAAAGCGCATTAAATGACGAGCGAAATGCACTATGAAACTTCTAGCGTAGGGCGAATAGAGACCCGATTAGATCATTTCACATTAAGGTTACTATAAGCATTCAGGGATATTCTATCACATTTGTTCAATTTACGTCGCTCCTATTTCAGATAGCGTATTGGGCTAAGCGGCATCTCAAAGCGCATGAAATGACGAGTGAAATGCACTATTAAACTTCTAGGGTTGGGCGAACAGAGACCCGATTAGATCATTTTACATTAAGGTTAATTTAAGAACTCAGCAAAATTCTATAACATTTGTTCAATTTACGTAGCTCCTATTTCAGATAGCGTACTGGGCTTGGCGGCATCTTGAAGCGCGTGGAATGGCGAGTAAAATGCACTATTAATCTTCTATGATAGGGCAATCATAGACCCGATTAGATTATTTTATATTTTGTTTAATATAAGATTTCAGGGAAATCCTATCACATTTGTTCAATTAACGTCGCTCCTATTTCAGATAGCGTATTGGGCTAAGCGACATCTCAAAGCGCTTAAAATGGCGAGTAAAATGCACTATTAAACTTCTAGGGTAGGCCAAACAGAGACCCGATTAGATCATTTCATATTATGGTTAATTTAAGAATTCAGCGAAATTCTATCACATTCGTTCAATTTACGTCGCTCCTATTTCAGATAGCATATTGGGCTAAGCGGCATCTCAAAGCGCATGAAATTACGAGTGAAATGCACTATTCAACTTCTAGGGTAGGGCGAACAGAGACCCGATTAGACCATTTTATATTATGGTTAATTTAAGAATTCAGCAAAATTGTATCACATTTGTTCAATTTACGTCGCTCCTATTTCGGATAGCGTACTGGGCTAGGCGGCATCCTAAAGCGCGTGGAGTGGCGAGTAAAATGCACTATTAAACTTCTATGATAGGGCAATTAGAGACCCGATTAGATCATTTTATATTTTGGTTAATATAAGAATTCAGCGACATTCTATCACATTTGTTCAATTTACGTCGCTCCTATTTCAGATAGCGTATTGGGTTAAGCGGCATCTCAAAGCGTATGAAATGGCGAATAAAATGCACTATTAAAGTTCAAGGCTAGAGCGAACAGAGACCCGATTAGATCATTTTACATTATGGTTAATAAAATAATTCAGCGAAATTCTATCACATTTATTCAATTTATATCGCTCCTATTTCATATAGCGTATTGAGCTAAGCGGCATCTGAAAGCGCATGAAATTACGAGTGAAATGCACAATTAAACTTCTAGGGTAGGGCGAACAGAGACCCGATTAGATCATTTTATATTATGGTTAATTTAAGAATTCAGCGAAAATCTACACATTTGTTTAATTTTCGTCGCTCCTATTTCAGATAGCGTATTGGGCTAAGCGGCCTCTCAAAGCGCATGAAATAGCGAGTAAAATGCGCTAATAAACTTCTAGGATAAGGCAAACAGGGACCCGATTAGATCATTTTATATTAAGGTTATCATAAGAATGCAGCGTAATTCTATCACATTTGTTCAAGTTACGTCGCTCCTATTTCAGATAGCGTACTGGGCTAGGCGGCAACTTAAAGCGCGTGGAATGGCGAGTAAAATGCACTACTAATCTTCTATGATAGGGCAATCAGAGACCCGATTAGATCATTTTATATTTTGTTTAATATAAGATTTCATGGAAATTCTATCACATTTATTCAATTTATATCGCTCCTATTTCAGATAGCGTATTGGGCTAAGCGGCATCTCAAAGCGCATGAACTGGCTAGTGAAATGCACTGTTAGACTTCTATGGTAGGGTGAACAGAGACCCGATTAGATCATTTTACATTAACGTTAATATAAGAATTCACGGAAATTCTATCACATTTGTTCAACTTACGTCGCTCCTATTTCAGATAGCGTACTGGTCTGGGCGGCATCTTAAAGCGCGTGGAATGGCGACTAAAATGCACTATTAAACTTCTAGGCTAGGGCGAACAGAGACCCGATTAGATCATTTTACATTTTGGTTAATAAAAGAATTCAGCGAAATTCTATCACATTCGTTCAATTTACGTCGCTCCTATTTCAGATAGCATATTGGGCTAAGCGGCATCTCAAAGCGCATGAAATTACGAGTGAAATGCACTATTAAACTTCTAGGGTAGTGCGAACAGAGACCCGATTAGATCATTTTATATTATGGTTAATTTAAGAATTCAGCGAAAATCTACACATTTGTTCAATTTACGTCGCTCCGATTTCAGATAGCATATTGGGCTAAGCGGCATCTCAAAGCGCATGAAATTACGAGTGAAATGCACTATTAAACTTCTAGGGTAGGCCGAACAGAGACCCGATTAGATCATTTTATATTAAGGTTATTATAAGAATGCAGCGTAATTCTATCACATTTGTTCAAGTTACGTCGCTCCTATTTCAGATAGCGTACTGGGCTAGGCGGCATCTTAAAGCGCGTGGAATGGCGAGTAAAATGCACTACTAATCTTCTATGATAGGGCAATCAGAGACCCGATTAGATCATTTTATATTTTGTTTAATATAAGATTTCAGGGAAATTCTATCACATTTGTTCAATTTACGTCGCTCCTATATCAGATAGCATATTGGGCTAAGCGGCATCTCAAAGCGCATGAAATGACGAGTGAAATGCACTATTAAACTTCTAGGGTAGGGCGAACAGAGACCCGATTAGATCATTTTACATTTTGGTTAATAAAAGAATTCAGTGAAATTCTATCACTTTTGTTCAATTTACGTCGTTCCTATTTCAGATAGCATATTGGGCTAAGCGGCATCTCAAAGCGCATGAAATGGCGAGTGAAATGCACCATTAGACTTCTATGGTAGGGCGAACAGAGACCCGATTAGATCATTTTACATTAAGGTTAATATAAGAATTCAGGGAAATTCTATCACATTTGTTCAATTTACGTCGCTCCTATTTCAGATAGCGTATTGGGCTATGCGGCATCTCAAAGCGCATGAAATGGCGAGTGAAATGCACTATTAGACTTCTATGGTAGGGCGAACAGAGCCCGATTAGATCATTTTACATTAAGGTTAATTTAAGAATTCAGCGAAATTCTATCACATGTGTTCAATTTACGTCGCTCCTATTTCAGATAGAGTATTGGGCTAACCGGCATTCCAAAGCGCATGAAATGGCGAGTAAAATGCACTATTAAACTTCTAGGATAAGCCAAACAGAGACCCGATTAGATCATTTTATATTACGGTTAATATAAGAATTCAGCGTAATTCTATCACATTTCTTCAACTTACGTCGCTCCTATTTCAGATAGCATACTGGGCTAGGCGGCATCTTAAAGCGCGTGGAATGGCGAGCAAAATTCACTACTAAACTTCTATGATAGGGCAATCAGAGACCCGATTAGATCATTTTATATTTTGTTTAATAAAAGATTTCAGGGAAATTGTATCACATTTGTTCAATTTACGTCGCTCCTATTTCGGATCGCGTATTGGGCAAAGCGACGTCTCAAAGCGCATGAAATGGCGAGTAAAATGCACTATTAAACTTCTAGGGTAGGGCAAACAGAGACCCGATTAGATCATTTTATATTATGGTTAATTTAAGAATTCAGCAAAATTCTATAACATTTGTTCAATTTACGTCGCTCCTATTTCAGATAGCGTACTCGGCTTGGCGGCATCTTGAAGCGCGTGGAATGGCGAGGAAAATGCACTATTAACCTTCTATGATAGGGCAATCAGAGACCCGATTAGATCATTTTATATGTTGTTTAATATAAGATTTCAGGGAAATCCCATCACATTTGTTCAATTTACGTCGCTCCTATTTCAGATAGCCTATTGGGCTAAGCGGCATCTCCAAGCGCATGAAATGGCGCATAAAATGCACTATTAAACTTCTAGGCTAGGGCGAACAGAGACCCGATTAGATCATTTTACATTATGGTTAATAAAAGAATTCACGGAAATTCTATCACATTTGTTCAATTTACGTCGCTCCTATTTCAGATAGCATATTGGGCTATGCGGCATCTCAAAGCACATGCAATGGCGAGTAAAATGCACTATTAAACTTCTACGGTAGGGCAATCGGAGACCCGATTAGATCATTTTATATTTTGTGTAATATAAGATTTCAGGGAAATTCTATCACATTTGTTCAATTTACGTCGCTCCTATTTCAGATAGCGCATTCGGCTAAGCGGCATCTCAAAGCGCATGAAATGGCGAATAAGATGCACTATTAAACTTCTAGACTAGGGCGAACAGAGACCCGATCAGATCATTTTACGTTATCGATAATGAAAGAATTCAGCGAAATTCTATCACATTTGTTCAACTTAAGTCGCTCCTATTTCACAGAGCGTATTGGGCTAAGCGGCATCTCAAAGCGCATGAAATGGCTAGGGAAATGCACTGTTAGACTTCTATGGTAGGGAGAACAGAGACGCGATTAGATCATTTTACATTAAGGTTAATATAAAAATACACGGAAATTCTATCACATTTGTTCAATTTACGTCGCTCCTATTTCAGATAGCGTATTGGGCTATTCGGCATCTCAAAGCGCATGAAATGGCGCGTATAATGCACTATTAAACTTTTAGGATAAGGTAAACAGAGACCCCATTAGACCATTTTATATTACGGTTAATATAAAAATTCGGAGTAATTCTATCACATTTGTTAAACTTACGTCGCTCCTATTTCAGATAGCGTACTGGGCTGGGCGGCATCTTAAAGCACGTGGAATGGCGACTAAAATGCACTATTAAACTTCTAGGCTAGGGCGAACAGAGACCCGATTAGATCATTTTACATTTTGGTTAATAAAAGAATTCAGCGAAATTCTATCACATTCGTTCAATTTACGTCGCTCCTATTTCAGATAGCATATTGGGCTAAGCGGCATCTCAAAGCGCATGAAATTACGAGTGAAATGCACTATTCAACTTCTAGGGAAGGGCGAACAGAGACCCGATTAGACCATTTTATATTATGGTTAATTTAAGAATTCAGCAAAATTCTATCACATTTGTTCAATTTACGTCGCTCCTATTTCGGATAGCGTACTGGGCTAGGCGGCATCCTAAAGCGCGTGGAGTGGCGAGTAAAATGCACTATTAAACTTCTATGATAGGGCAATTAGAGACCCGATTAGATCATTTTATATTTTGGTTAATATAAGAATTCAGCGACATTCTATCACATTTGTTCAATTTACGTCGCTCCTATTTCAGATAGCGTATTGGGTTAAGCGGCATCTCAAAGCGTATGAAATGGCGAATAAAATGCACTATTAAAGTTCAAGGCTAGAGCGAACAGAGACCCGATTAGATCATTTTACATTATGGTTAATAAAATAATTCAGCGAAATTCTATCACATTTATTCAATTTATATCGCTCCTATTTCATATAGCGTATTGAGCTAAGCGGCATCTGAAAGCGCATGAAATTACGAGTGAAATGCACAATTAAACTTCTAGGGTAGGGCGAACAGAGACCCGATTAGATCATTTTATATTATGGTTAATTTAAGAATTCAGCGAAAATCTACACATTTGTTTAATTTTCGTCGCTCCTATTTCAGATAGCGTATTGGGCTAAGCGGCCTCTCAAAGCGCATGAAATAGCGAGTAAAATGCGCTAATAAACTTCTAGGATAAGGCAAACAGGGACCCGATTAGATCATTTTATATTAAGGTTATCATAAGAATGCAGCGTAATTCTATCACATTTGTTCAAGTTACGTCGCTCCTATTTCAGATAGCGTACTGGGCTAGGCGGCAACTTAAAGCGCGTGGAATGGCGAGTAAAATGCACTACTAATCTTCTATGATAGGGCAATCAGAGACCCGATTAGATCATTTTATATTTTGTTTAATATAAGATTTCATGGAAATTCTATCACATTTATTCAATTTATATCGCTCCTATTTCAGATAGCGTATTGGGCTAAGCGGCATCTCAAAGCGCATGAACTGGCTAGTGAAATGCACTGTTAGACTTCTATGGTAGGGTGAACAGAGACCCGATTAGATCATTTTACATTAACGTTAATATAAGAATTCACGGAAATTCTATCACATTTGTTCAACTTACGTCGCTCCTATTTCAGATAGCGTATTGGGCTATGCGGCATCTCAAAGCGCATGAAATGGCGCATAAAATGCACTATTAAACTTCTAGGCTAGGGCGAACAGAGACCGGATTAGATCATTTTACATTATGGTTAATAAAAGAATTCACGGAAATTCTATCACATTTGTTCAATTTACGTCGCTCCTATTTCAGATAGCATATTGGGCTATGCGGCATCTCAAAGCACATGCAATGGCGAGTAAAATGCACTATTAAACTTCTACGGTAGGGCAAACAGAGACCCGATTAGATTTTTTTATATTATGGTTAATTTAAGAATTCAGTGAAATTCTATCACATTTGTTCAATTTACGTCGCTTCTATTTCAGATAGCGTCCTGGGCTATGCGGCATCTAAAAGCGCATGAAATGGCGAGTATAATGCACTATTAAACTTCTAGGATAAGGCAAACAGAGACCCGATTAAATCGTTTTATATTACGGTTACTATAAGAATTCAGCGTAATTCTATCACATTTGTTCAACTTACGTCGCTCCCATTTCAGATAGCGTACTGGGCTAGGCGGCATCTTAAAGCGCGTGGAATGGCGACTAAAATGCACTATTAAACTTCTAGGCTAGGGCGAACAGAGACCCGATTAGATCATTTTACACTTTGGTTAATAAAAGAATTCAGCGAAATTCTATCACATTTGTTCAACTTACGTCGCTCCTATTTCAGATAGCGTTCTGGGCTGGGCGGCATCTTATAGCGCGTGGAATGGCGACTAAAATGCACTATTAAACTTCTAGGCTAGGGCGAACACAGACCCGATTAGATCATTTTACATTTTGGTTAATAAAAGAATTCAGCGAAATTCTATAACATTTGTTCAATTTACGTCGCTCCGATTTCAGATAGCATATTGGGCTAAGCGGCATCTCAAAGCGCATGAAATTACGAGTGAAATGCACTATTAAACTTCTAGGGTAGGCCGAACAGAGACCCGATTAGATCATTTTATATTAAGGTTAATATAAGAATGCAGCGTAATTCTATCACATTTGTTCAAGTTACGTCGCTCCTATTTCAGATAGCGTACTGGGCTAGGCGGCATCTCAAAGCGCATGAAATGGGGAATAAAATGCACTATTATACTTCTAGGGTTGGGCGAAGAGAGACCCGATTACATCATTTTACATTAAGGTAAATATAAGAGTTCAGCGAAATTCTATCACATTTGTTCAATTTACGTCGCTCATATTTCAGATAGCGTATCGGGCTAAGCGGCATCTCAAAGCGTATGAAATGGCGAGTAAAATGCACTATTAAACTTCTAGGGTAGGGCAAACAGAGACCCGATTAGATCATTTTATATTATGGTTAATTTAAGAATTCAGCAAAATTCTATAACATTTGTTCAATTTACGTCGCTCCTATTTCAGATAGCGTACTCGGCTTGGCGGCATCTTGAAGCGCGTGGAATGGCGAGGAAAATGCACTATTAACCTTCTATGATAGGGCAATCAGAGACCCGATTAGATCATTTTATATGTTGTTTAATATAAGATTTCAGGGAAATCCCATCACATTTGTTCAAGTTACGTCGCTCCTATTTCAGATAGCGTACTGGGCTAGGCGGCATCTTAAAGCGCGTGGAATGGCGAGTAAAATGCACTACTAATCTTCTATGATAGGGCAATCAGAGACCCGATTAGATCATTTTATATTTTGTTTAATATACGATTTCATGGAAATTCTATCACATTTGTTCAATTTACGTCGCTCCTATTTCAGATAGCGTATTGGGCTAACCGGCATCTCAAAGCGCATGAAATGGCGACTAAAATGCACTATTAAACTTCTAGGCTAGGGCGAACAGAGACCCGATCAGAACATTTTACATTATGGTTAATAAAAGAATTCAGCGAAATTCTATCAGATTTGTTCAACTTACGTCGCTCCTATTTCAGATAGCGTATTGGGCTATGCGGCATCTCACAGCGCATGAAATGGCGAGTAAAATGCACTATTAAACTTCTAGGGTAGGGCAAACAGAGACTCGATTAGACCATTTTATATTACGGTTAATATAAAAATTTGGCGTAATTGTATCACATTTGTTAAACTTACGTCGCTCCTATTTCAGATAGCGTACTGGGCTGGGCGGCATCTTAAAGGGCGTGGAATGGCGACTAAAATGCACTATTAAACTTCTAGGCTAGGGCGAACAGAGACCCGATTAGAACATTTTACATTTTGGTTAATAAAAGAATTCAGCGAAATTCTATCACATTTGTTCAACTTACGTCGCTCCTATTTCAGATAGCGTTCTGGGCTGGGCGGCATCTTATAGCGCGTGGAATGGCGACTAAACTGCACTATTAAACTTCTAGGCTAGGGCGAACAGAGACCCGATTAGATCATTTTACATTTTGGTTAATAAAAGAATTCAGCGAAATTCTATCACATTTGTTCAATTTACGTCGCTCCGATTTCAGATAGCATATTGGGCTAAGCGGCATCTCAAAGCGCATGAAATTACGAGTGAAATGCACTATTAAACTTCTAGGGTAGGCCGAACAGAGACCCGATTAGATCATTTTATATTAAGGTTACTATAAGAATTCAGGGATATTCTATCACATTTGTTCAATTTACGTCGCTCCTATTTCAGATAGCGTATTGGGCTAAGTGGCCTCTCAAAGCGCATGAAATGGCGAGTAAAATGCGCTAATAAACTTCTAGGATAAGGCAAACACGGACCCGATTAGATCATTTTATATTAAGGTTAATATAAGAATGCAGCGTAATTCTATCACATTTGTTCAAGTTACGTCGCGCCTATTTCAGATAGCGTACTGGGCTAGGCGGCATCTCAAAGCGCATGAAATGGCGAGTAAAATGCACTATTAAACTTCTAGGGTAGGGCAAACAGAGACCCGATCAGATCATTTTATATTATGGTTAATTTAAGAATTCAGCAAAATTCTATCACATTTGTTCAATTTACGTCGCTCCTATTTCGGATAGCGTACTGGGCTAGGCGGCATCCTAAAGCGCGTGGAGTGGCGAGTAAAATGCACTATTAAACTTCTATGATAGGGCAATCAGAGACCCGATTAGATCGTTTTATATTTTGGTTAATATAAGAATTCAGCGAAATTCTATCACATTTGTTCAATTTACGTCGCTCCTATTTCAGATAGCGTATTGGGTTAAGCGGCATCTCAAAGCGTATGAAATGGCGAATAAAATGCACTGTTAAAGTTCTAGGGTAGGGCAAACAGAGACCCGTTTAGATCATTTTATATTACGGTTAATTTAAGAATTCAGCGAAATACTATCACATTCTTTCAATTTACGTCGCTCCTATTTCAGATAGCGTATTGGGCTAAGAGGCATCTCAAAGCGCATGAAATGGGGAACAAAATGCACTATTATACTTCTAGGGTTGGGCGAAGAGGGACTCGATTACATCATTTTACATTAAGGTTAATATAAGAGTTCAGCGAAATTCTATCACATTTGTTCAATTTACGTCGCTCATATTTCAGATAGCGTATCGGGCTAAGCGGCATCTCAAAGCGTATGAAATGGCGAGTAAAATGCACTATTAAACTTCTAGGGTAGGGCAAACAGAGACCCGATTAGATCATTCTATATTATGGTTAATTTAAGAATTCAGCGGGATTCTATCACATTTGTTCAATTTACGCCACTCCAATTTCAGATATCGTATTGGGCTAAGCGGCAGCTCAAAGCGCATGAAATGGCGAGTAAAATGCGCTACTAATCTTCTATGATAGGGCAATCAGAGACCCGATTAGATCATTTTATATTTTGTTTAATATAAGATTTCAGGGAAATTCTATCGCATTTGTTCAATTTACGTCGCTCCTATATCAGATAGCATATTGGGCTAAGCGGCATCTCAAAGCGCATGAAATGACGAGTGAAATGCACTATTAAACTTCTAGGGTAGGGCGAACAGAGACCCGATTAGATCATTTTACATTTTGGTTAATAAAAGAATTCAGTGAAATTCTATCACTTTTGTTCAATTTACGTCGTTCCTATTTCAGATAGCATATTGGGCTAAGCGGCATCTCAAAGCGCATGAAATGGCGAGTGAAATGCACCATTAGACTTCTATGGTAGGGCGAACAGAGACCCGATTAGATCATTTTACATTAAGGTTAATATAAGAATTCAGGGAAATTCTATCACATTTGTTCAATTTACGTCGCTCCTATTTCAGATAGCGTATTGGGCTATGCGGCATCTCAAAGCGCATGAAATGGCGAGTGAAATGCACTATTAGACTTCTATGGTAGGGCGAACAGAGCCCGATTAGATCATTTTACATTAAGGTTAATTTAAGAATTCAGCGAAATTCTATCACATGTGTTCAATTTACGTCGCTCCTATTTCAGATAGAGTATTGGGCTAACCGGCATTCCAAACCGCATGAAATGGCGAGTAAAATGCACTATTAAACTTCTAGGATAAGCCAAACAGAGACCCGATTAGATCATTTTATATTACGGTTAATATAAGAATTCAGCGTAATTCTATCACATTTCTTCAACTTACGTCGCTCCTATTTCAGATAGCATACTGGGCTAGGCGGCATCTTAAAGCGCGTGGAATGGCGAGCAAAATTCACTACTAAACTTCTATGATAGGGCAATCAGAGACCCGATTAGATCATTTTATATTTTGTTTAATAAAAGATTTCAGGGAAATTGTATCACATTTGTTCAATTTACGTCGCTCCTATTTCAGATAGCGTATTTGGCTAAGCGGCATCTCAGAGCGCATGAAGTGGCGAATAAAATTCACTATTAAACTACTAGGCTAGGGCGAACACAGACCCGATCAGATCATTTTACATTATGGCTAATAAAAGAATTCAGCGAAATTCTATCACATTTGTTCAACTTACGTCGCTCCTATTTCAGAGAGCGTATTGGGCTAAGCGGCATCTCAAAGCGCATGAAATGACGAGTAAAATGCACTATTAAAGTTCTAGGGTAGGGCAAACAGAGACCCGATTAGATCATTTTATGATATGGTTAATTTAAGAATTCAGCAAAATTCTATCACATTTGTTCAATTTATGTCGCTCCTATTTCAGATATCGTATTGGGCTAAGCGGCATCTCGAAGCGCATGAAATGGCGAGTATAATGCACTATTAAACTTTTAGGATAAGGCAAACAGACACCCGATTAGACCATTTTATATTACGGTTAATATAAAAATCAGCGTAATTCTATCACATTTGTTAAACTTACGTCGCTCCTATTTCAGATAGCGTACTGGGCTAGGCGGCATCTTAAAGCGCGTGGAATGGCGAGTAAAATGCACTATGAAACTTCTATGATAGGGCAATAAGAGACCCGATTAGATCATTTTATATTTTGGTTAATATAAGGATTCAGCGAAATTCTATCACATTTGTTCAATTTACGCCGCTCCTATTTCAGATAGCGTACTGGGCTCGGCGGCATGTTGAAGCGCGTGGAATGGCGAGTAAAATGCACTATTAAACTTCTACGATAGGGCAATCAGAGACCCGATTAGATCATTTTATATTTTGGTTAATATAAGGATTCAGCGAAATTCTATCACATTTGTTCAATTTACGCCGCTCCTATTTCAGATAGCGTATTGGGCTAAGCGGCATCTCAAAGCGCATGAAATGACGAGTGAAATGCACTATGAAACTTCTAGCGTAGAGCGAATAGAGACCCGATTAGATCATTTCACATTAAGGTTACTATAAGAATTCAGGGATATTCTATCACATTTGTTCAATTTACGTCGCTCCTATTTCAGATAGCGTATTGGGCTAAGCGGCATCTCAAAGTGCATCAAATGACGAATGAAATGCACTATTAAACTTCTAGGGTAGGGCGAACAGAGACCCGATTAGATCATCTTACATTAAGGATAATATAAGTATTCAGCGAAATTCTATTACATTTGTTCAACTTACGTCGCTCCTATTTCAGATAGCGTATTGGGCAAAGCGGCGTCTCAAAGCGCATGAAATGGCGAGTAAAATGCACTATTAAACTTCTAGGGTAGGGCAAACAGAGACCCGATTAGATCATTTTATGTTATGGTTAATTTAAGAATTCAGCAAACTTCTATAACATTTGTTCAATTTACGTCGCTCCTATTTCAGATAGCGTACTCGGCTTGGCGGCATCTTGAAGCGCGTGGAATGGCGAGGAAAATGCACTATTAACCTTCTATGATAGGGCAAACAGAGACCCGATTAAATCATTTTATATTACGGTTACTATAAGAATTCAGCGTAATTCTATCACATTTGTTCAATTTACGTCGCTGCTATTTCAGATAGCGCACTCGGCTAAGCGGTATCTCAAAGCGCATGAAATGGCGAATAAAATGCACTATCAAACTTCTAGACTAGGGCGAACAGAGACCCGATCAGATCATTTTACGTTATCGTTAATAAAAGAATTCAGCGAAATTCTATCACATTTGTTCAACTTAAGTCGCTCCTATTTCAGATAGCGTATTGGGCTAACCGGCATCCCAAAGCGCATGAAATGGCGACTAAAATGCACTATTAAACTTCTAGGCTAGGGCGAACAGAGACCCGATCAGATCATTTTACATTATGGTTAATAAAAGAATTCAGCGAAATTCTATCAGATTTGTTCAACTTACGTCGCTCCTATTACAGATAGCGTATTGGGTTAAGCGGCATCTCAAAGCGTATGAAATGGCGAATAGAATGCACTATTAAAGTTCAAGGCTAGAGCGAACAGAGACCCGATTAGATCATTTTACATTATGGTTAATAAAAGAATTCAGCGAAATTCTATCACATTTATTCAATTTATATCGCTCCTATTTCAGATAGCGTATTGGGCTAACCGGCATCTCAAAGCGCATGAAATGGCTAGTGAAATGCACTGTTAGACTTCTATGGTAGGGTGAACAGAGACCCGATTAGATCATTTTACATTAACGTTAATATAAGAATTCACGGAAATTCTATCACATTTGTTCAACTTACGTCGCTCCTATTTCAGATAGCGTATTGGGCTATGCGGCATCTCAAAGCGCATGAAATGGCGAGTAAAATGCACTATTAAACTTCTAGGGTAGGGCAAACAGAGACCTGACTAGACCATGTTATATTACGGTTAATATAAAAATTTGGCGTAATTGTATCTCATTTGTTAAACTTACGTCGCTCCTATTTCAGATAGCGTACTGGGCTGGGCGGCATCTTAAAGCGCGTGGAATGGCGACGAAAATGCACTATTAAACTTCTAGGCTAGGGCGAACAGAGACCCGATTAGATCATTTTACATTTTGGTTAATAAAAGAATTCAGCAAAATTCTATCACATTTGTTCAACTTACGTCGCTCCTATTTCAGATAGCGTTCTGGGCTGGGCGGCATCTTAAAGCGCGTGGAATGGCGACTAAAATGCACTATTAAACTTCTAGGCTAGGGCGAACAGAGACCCGATTAGATCATTTTACATTTTGGTTAATAAAAGAATTCAGCGAAATTCTATCACATTTGTTCAATTTACGTCGCTCCGATTTCAGATAGCATATTGGGCTAAGCGTCATCTCAAAGCGCATGAAATTACGAGTGAAATGCACTATTAAACTTCTAGGGTAGGCCGAACAGAGACCCGATTAGATCATTTTATATTATCGTTAATTTAAGAATTCAGCGAAAATCTACACATTTGTTCAATTTACGTCGCTCCTATTTCAGATAGCGTATTGGGCTAAGCGGCACCTCAAAGCGCATGAAATGGCGCATAAAATGCACTATTAAACTTCTAGGCTAGGGCGAACAGAGACCCGATTAGATCATTTTACATTATGGTTAATAAAAGAATTCACGGAAATTCTATCACATTTGTTCAATTTACGTCGCTCCTATTTCAGATAGCATATTGGGCTATGCGGCATCTCAAAGCACATGCAATGGCGAGTAAAATGCACTATTAAACTTCTACGGTAGGGCAAACAGAGACCCGATTAGATTTTTTTATATTATGGTTAATTTAAGAATTCAGCGAAATTCTATCACATGTGTTCAATTTACGTCGCTCCTATTTCAGATAGAGTATTGGGCTAACCGGCATTCCAAACCGCATGAAATGGCGAGTAAAATGCACTATTAAACTTCTAGGATAAGCCAAACAGAGACCCGATTAGATCATTTTATATTACGGTTAATATAAGAATTCAGCGTAATTCTATCACATTTCTTCAACTTACGTCGCTCCTATTTCAGATAGCATACTGGGCTAGGCGGCATCTTAAAGCGCGTGGAATGGCGAGCAAAATTCACTACTAAACTTCTATGATAGGGCAATCAGAGACCCGATTAGATCATTTTATATTTTGTTTAATAAAAGATTTCAGGGAAATTGTATCACATTTGTTCAATTTACGTCGCTCCTATTTCAGATAGCGTATTTGGCTAAGCGGCATCTCAGAGCGCATGAAGTGGCGAATAAAATTCACTATTAAACTACTAGGCTAGGGCGAACACAGACCCGATCAGATCATTTTACGTTATGGCTAATAAAAGAATTCAGCGAAATTCTATCACATTTGTTCAACTTACGTCGCTCCTATTTCAGAGAGCGTATTGGGCTAAGCGGCATCTCAAAGCGCATGAAATGACGAGTAAAATGCACTATTAAAGTTCTAGGGTAGGGCAAACAGAGACCCGATTAGATCATTTTATGATATGGTTAATTTAAGAATTCAGCAAAATTCTATCACATTTGTTCAATTTATGTCGCTCCTATTTCAGATATCGTATTGGGCTAAGCGGCATCTCGAAGCGCATGAAATGGCGAGTATAATGCACTATTAAACTTTTAGGATAAGGCAAACAGACACCCGATTAGACCATTTATATTACGGTTAATATAAAAATCAGCGTAATTCTATCACATTTGTTAAACTTACGTCGCTCCTATTTCAGATAGCGTACTGGGCTAGGCGGCATCTTAAAGCGCGTGGAATGGCGAGTAAAATGCACTATGAAACTTCTATGATAGGGCAATAAGAGACCCGATTAGACCATTTTATATTTTGGTTAATATAAGGATTCAGCGAAATTCTATCACATTTGTTCAATTTACGCCGCTCCTATTTCAGATAGCGTACTGGGCTCGGCGGCATCTTGAAGCGCGTGGAATGGCGAGTAAAATGCACTATTAAACTTCTACGATAGGGCAATCAGAGACCCGATTAGATCATTTTATATTTTGGTTAATATAAGGATTCAGCGAAATTCTATCACATTTGTTCAATTTACGCCGCTCCTATTTCAGATAGCGTATTGGGCTAAGCGGCATCTCAAAGCGCATGAAATGACGAGTGAAATGCACTATGAAACTTCTAGCGTAGAGCGAATAGAGACCCGATTAGATCATTTCACATTAAGGTTACTATAAGAATTCAGGGATATTCTATCACATTTGTTCAATTTACGTCGCTCCTATTTCAGATAGCGTATTGGGCTAAGCGGCATCTCAAAGTGCATCAAATGACGAATGAAATGCACTATTAAACTTCTAGGGTAGGGCGAACAGAGACCCGATTAGATCATCTTACATTAAGGATAATATAAGTATTCAGCGAAATTCTATTACATTTGTTCAACTTACGTCGCTCCTATTTCAGATAGCGTATTGGGCAAAGCGGCGTCTCAAAGCGCATGAAATGGCGAGTAAAATGCACTATTAAACTTCTAGGGTAGGGCAAACAGAGACCCGATTAGATCATTTTATATTATGGTTAATTTAAGAATTCAGCAAACTTCTATAACATTTGTTCAATTTACGTCGCTCCTATTTCAGATAGCGTACTCGGCTTGGCGGCATCTTGAAGCGCGTGGAATGGCGAGGAAAATGCACTATTAACCTTCTATGATAGGGCAAACAGAGACCCGATTAAATCATTTTATATTACGGTTACTATAAGAATTCAGCGTAATTCTATCACATTTGTTCAATTTACGTCGCTCCTATTTCAGATAGCGCACTCGGCTAAGCGGCATCTCAAAGCGCATGAAATGGCGAATAAAATGCACTATCAAACTTCTAGACTAGGGCGAACAGAGACCCGATCAGATCATTTTACGTTATCGTTAATAAAAGAATTCAGCGAAATTCTATCACATTTGTTCAACTTAAGTCGCTCCTATTTCAGATAGCGTATTGGGCTAACCGGCATCCCAAAGCGCATGAAATGGCGTCTAAAATGCACTATTAAACTTCTAGGCTAGGGCGAACAGAGACCCGATCAGATCATTTTACATTATGGTTAATAAAAGAATTCAGCGAAATTCTATCAGATTTGTTCAACTTACGTCGCTCCTATTACAGATAGCGTATTGGGTTAAGCGGCATCTCAAAGCGTATGAAATGGCGAATAGAATGCACTGTTAAAGTTCAAGGCTAGAGCGAACAGAGACCCGATTAGATCATTTTACATTATGGTTAATAAAAGAATTCAGCGAAATTCTATCACATTTATTCAATTTATATCGCTCCTATTTCAGATAGCGTATTGGGCTAACCGGCATCTCAAAGCGCATGAAATGGCTAGTGAAATGCACTGTTAGACTTCTATGGTAGGGTGAACAGAGACCCGATTAGATCATTTTACATTAACGTTAATATAAGAATTCACGGAAATTCTATCACATTTGTTCAACTTACGTCGCTCCTATTTCAGATAGCGTATTGGGCTATGCGGCATCTCAAAGCGCATGAAATGGCGAGTAAAATGCACTATTAAACTTCTAGGGTAGGGCAAACAGAGACCTGACTAGACCATGTTATATTACGGTTAATATAAAAATTTGGCGTAATTGTATCTCATTTGTTAAACTTACGTCGCTCCTATTTCAGATAGCGTACTGGGCTGGGCGGCATCTTAAAGCGCGTGGAATGGCGACGAAAATGCACTATTAAACTTCTAGGCTAGGGCGAACAGAGACCCGATTAGATCATTTTACATTTTGGTTAATAAAAGAATTCAGCAAAATTCTATCACATTTGTTCAACTTACGTCGCTCCTATTTCAGATAGCGTTCTGGGCTGGGCGGCATCTTAAAGCGCGTGGAATGGCGACTAAAATGCACTATTAAACTTCTAGGCTAGGGCGAACAGAGACCCGATTAGATCATTTTACATTTTGGTTAATAAAAGAATTCAGCGAAATTCTATCACATTTGTTCAATTTACGTCGCTCCGATTTCAGATAGCATATTGGGCTAAGCGGCATCTCAAAGCGCATGAAATTACGAGTGAAATGCACTATTAAACTTCTAGGGTAGGCCGAACAGAGACCCGATTAGATCATTTTATATTATCGTTAATTTAAGAATTCAGCGAAAATCTACACATTTGTTCAATTTACGTCGCTCCTATTTCAGATAGCGTATTGGGCTAAGCGGCCTCTCAAAGCGCATGAAATGGCGAGTAAAATGCGCTAATAAACTTCTAGGATAAGGCAAACAGGGACCCGATTAGTTCATTTTATATTAAGGTTAATATAAGAATGCAGCGTAATTCTATCACATTTGTTCAAGTTACGTCGCTCCCATTTCAGATAGCGTATTGGGCTAAGCGGCACCTCAAAGCGCATGAAATGGCGCATAAAATGCACTATTAAACTTCTAGGCTAGGGCGAACAGAGACCCGATTAGATCATTTTACATTATGGTTAATAAAAGAATTCACGGAAATTCTATCACATTTGTTCAATTTACGTCGCTCCTATTTCAGATAGCATATTGGGCTATGCGGCATCTCAAAGCACATGCAATGGCGAGTAAAATGCACTATTAAACTTCTACGGTAGGGCAAACAGAGACCCGATTAGATTTTTTTATATTATGGTTAATTTAAGAATTCAGTGAAATTCTATCACATTTGTTCAATTTACGTCGCTTCTATTTCAGATAGCGTCCTGGGCTATGCGGCATCTAAAAGCGCATGAAATGGCGAGTATAATGCACTATTAAACTTCTAGGATAAGGCAAACAGAGACCCGATTAAATCATTTTATATTACGGTTACTATAAGAATTCAGCGTAATTCTATCACATTTGTTCAACTTACGTCGCTCCCATTTCAGATAGCGTACTGGGCTAGGCGGCATCTTAAAGCGCGTGGAATGGCGAGTAAAATGCACTACTAAACTTCTATGATAGGGCAATCAGAGACCCGATTAGATCATTTTATATTTTGTGTAATATAAGATTTCAGGGAAATTCTATCACATTTGTTCAATTTACGTCGCTCCTATTTCAGATAGCGCATTCGGCTAAGCGGCATCTCAAAGCGCATGAAATGGCGAATAAAATGCACTATGAAACTTCTAGACTAGGGCGAACAGAGACCCGATCAGATCATTTTACGTTATCGTTAATAAAAGAATTCAGCGAAATTCTATCACATCTGTTCAACTTAAGTCGCTCCTATTTCAGATAGCGTACTGGGCTGGGCGGCATCTTAAAGCGCGTGGAATGGCGTCTAAAATGCACTATTAAACTTCTAGGCTAGGGCGAACAGAGACCCGATTAGATCATTTTACATTTTGGTTAATAAAAGAATTCAGCGAAATTCTATCACATTTGTTCAATTTACGTCGCTCCGATTTCAGATAGCATATTGGGCTAAGCGGCATCTCAAGGCGCATGAAATTACGAGTGAAATGCACTATTAAACTTCTAGGGTAGGCCGAACAGAGACCCGATTAGATCATTTTATATTATGGTTAATTTAAGAATTCAGCGAAAATCTA
>CAKAJE020001637.1:123839-286407 GCA_916610135.2 Macropis europaea
TATTAACCTTAATGTAAAATGATCTGATCGTGTCTCTGTTCGTCCTACCCTAGAAGTTTAATAGTGCATTTCACTCGTCATTTCATAAGCTTTGGGATGCCGCTTAGCCCAATAAGCTATCTGAAATAGGAGCGACGTAAATTGAACAAATGTGATAGAATTTCGTTGATTTCATATATTAACCGTAATATAAAATGATCTAATCGGGTCTCTGTTTGACTTTACCTAGAAGTTTAATGGTGCATTTTACTCGCCATTTCATGCGCTTTGAGATGCCGCTTAGCCCAATACGCTATCTGAAATAGGAGCGACGTAAATTGAACAAATGTGATAGAATTTCGCTGAATTCTTATATTAACCAAAATATAAAATGATCTAATCGGGTCTCTGATTGCCCGATCATAGAAGTTTAATAGTGCATTTTACTCGCCATTCCAGGCGCTTTAAGATGCCGCCTAGCCCAGTACGCTATCTGAAATAGGAACGACGTAAATTGACCAAATGTGATAGAATTTTGCTGAATTCTTAAATTAACCATAATATAAAATAATCTAATCGGGTCTCTGATTGCCCTACCCTAGAAGTTTAATAGTGCATTTTACTCGCCATTTCATGCGCTTTGAGATGCCGCTTAGCCCAATACGGTATCTGAAATAGGAGCGACGTAAATTGAACAAATGTGATAGAATTTCGCTGAATTCTTATATTAACCAAAATATAAAATGATCTAATCGGGTCTCTGATTGCTCTATCATAGAAATTTAATAGTGCATTTTACTCGCCACTCCATGCGCTTTAACTTCCCGCCCAGCCCAGTACGCTATCTGAAATAGGAGCGACGTAAATTGAACAAATGTGATAGAATTTCGTTGATTTCATATATTAACCAAAATATAAAATGATCTAATCGGGTCTCTGATTGCCCTATCATAGAAGTTAAATAGTGCATTTGACTGGCCATTCCACGCGCATTAAGAGGGCGCCTAGCCCAGTACGCTATCTGAAATAGGAGCGACGTAAATTGAACAAATGTGATAGAATTTTGCTGAACTCTTAAATTAACCAAAATATAAAATGATCTAATCGGGTCTCTGTTTGCCTTACCCTAGAAGTTTAATAGTGCATTTTACTCGCCACTTCATGCGCTTTGAGATGCCGCTTAGCCCAATACGCTATCTGCAATAGGAGCGACGTAAATTGAACAAATGTTATAGAATTTCGCTGAATTCTTATATTAAGCAAAATATAAAATGATCTAATCGGGTCTCTGATTGCCCTATCATAGAAGTGTAATAGTGCATTTTACTCGCCATTCCACGCCCTTTAAGGTGCCGCCTAGCCCAGTACGCTATCTGAAATACGAGCGACGTAAATTGAACAAATGTGATAGAATTTTGCCGAATTCTTAAATTAACCATAATATAAAATGATGTAATCGGGTCTCTGTTCGCCCTACCCAAGAAGTTTAATAGTGCACTTCTCTCGTCATTTCATGCTCTTTGAGATGCCGCTTAGCCCAATACGCTATCTGCAATAGGAGCGACGTAAATTGAACAAATGTGATAGAATTACGCTGCATTCTTATATTAACCGTAATATAAAATGATCTAATCGGGTCTCTGTTTGCCTTACCCTAGAAGTTTAATAGTGCATTTCACTCGACATTTCATGCGCTTTGAGATGCAGCTTAGCCCAATATTCTATCTGAAATAGGAGCGACGTAAATTGAACAAATGTGATAGAATTTCGCTGAATTCTTATATTAACCTTAATGTAAAATGATCTAATCGGGTCTTTGTTCGCACTACCCTAGAAGTTTAATAGTGCATTTCACTCGTCATTTCATGCGCCTTGAGATGCCGCTAAGCCCAATAAGCTATCTCAAATAGGAGCGACGTAAATTGAACAAATGTGATAGAATTTCGCTGAATACTTATATGAACCAAAATATAAAATGATCTAATCGGGTCTCTGTTCGCCCTACCGTAGAAGTTTAATAGTGCATTTTACTCGCCATTTCTTGCGCTTTGAGATGCCGCTTAGCCCAATAAGCTATCTGAAATAGGAGCGACGTAAATTGAACAAATGTAATAGAATTTCGCTGCATTCTTATATGAACCAAAATATAAAATGATCTAATCGGGTCTCTGATTGCCCTATCATAGAAGTTTAATAGTGCATTTTACTCGCCATTCCACGCGCTTTAAGATGCCGCCTAGCCCTGTACACTATCTGAAGTTGGAGCGACGTAAATTGACCAAATGTGACAGAATTTCGCTGAATTCTTATATGAACCAACATATAAAATGATCTAATCGGGTCTCTGATTGCCCTATCATAGAAGTTTGATGGTGCATTCTACTCGCCATTTCATGCGCTTTGAGATGCCGCTTAGCCCAATACGCTATCTGAAATAGGAGCGACGTAAATTGAACGAATGTGATAGAATTTCGCTGAATTCTTATATTAACCAAAGTATAAAATGATCTAATCTGGTCTCTGATTGCCCTATCATAGAAGGTTAATAGTGCATTTTACTCACCATTCCACGCGCTTTAAGATGCCGCCTAACCCAGTACGCTCCCTGAAATAGGAGCGACGTAAGTTGAACAAATGTGATAGAATTACGCTGAATTCTTATATTAACCGTAATATAATATGATCTAATCGGGTCTCTGTTTGACTTACCCTAGAAGTTTAATCGTGCATTTCACTCGTCATTTCATGCGCTTTCAGATGCCGCTTAGCCTAATGCG
The DNA here is from genome assembly GCA_916610135.2 of Macropis europaea. NCBI lineage: Eukaryota > Metazoa > Arthropoda > Insecta > Hymenoptera > Melittidae > Macropis > Macropis europaea. Next base: position 126,596 of record CAKAJE020001637.1, read on the forward strand.
CTATCTGAAATAGGAGCGACGTAAATTGTACAAATGTGATAGAATTTCGCTGAATTCTTATATTAACCAAAATATAAAATGATCTAATCGGGTCTCTGTTTGCCCTACCCTAGAAGTTTAATAGTGCATTTTATTCGCCATTTCTTGCACTTTGAGATGCCGCTTAGCCCAATACGCTATCTGAAATATGAGCGACGTAAATTGAACAAATGAGATAGAATTTCGCTGAATTCTTATATTATCCTTAATGTAAAATGATCAAATCGGGTCTCTGTTCGCCCTAACCTACAAGGTTAATAGTGCATTTTACTCGCCGTTCCACGCGCTTTAAGATGCCGTCTAGCCCAGTGCGCTATCTGAAAGAGGAGCGCCGTAAATTGAACAAATGTGATAGAATTTTGCTGAATTCTTAAATTAACCATAATATACAATGATCTAATCGGGTCTCTGTTTGCCCTACCCTAGAACTTTCATAGTGCATTTTACTCGTCATTTCATGCGCTTTGAGATGCCGCTTAGCCCAATACGCTATCTGAAATAGGAGCGATATAAATTGAACAAATGTGATAGAATTTCGCTGAATTCTTAAATTAACCATAATATAAAATGATCTGATCGGGTCTCTGTTTGCCCTACCCTAGAAGTTTAATAGTGCATTTTACTCGCCATTTCATGCGCTTTGAGATGCCGCTTAGCCCAATACGCTATCTGATATAGGATCGACGTAAATTGGACAAATGTGATAGAATTCGGCTGAATTCTTATATTAACCAAAATATAAAATGATCTAATCGGGTCTCTGATTGCCCTATCTTAGAAGGCTAATAGTGCATTTTACTCGCTATTCCACGCGCTTTGAGATGCCGGCTAGCCGAGTAGGCTATCTGAAATAGGAGTGACGTAAATTTAACAAATGTGACAGAATTTCGCTGAATTCTTTTATTAACCATAATGTAAAATGATCTAATCGGGTCTCTGTTCGCCCTAGCCTAGAAGTTTAATAGTGCATTTTATTCGCCATTTCATGCGCTTTGAGATGCCGCTTAGCCCAATACGCTATCTGAAATAGGAGCGATATAAATTGAACAAATGTGATAGAATTTCGCTGAATTCTTTTATTAACCATAATGTAAAATGATCTAATCGGGTCTCTGTTCGCCCTAGTCTAGAACTTTAATAGTGCATTTTACTCGCCATTTCATGCGCTTTGAGATGCCGCTTAGCCCAATACGCTATCTGAAATAGGAGCGACGTAAATTGAACAAATGTGATAGAATTTTGCTGAATTCTTAAATTAACCATAACATAAAATGATCTAATCGGGTCTCTGTTTGCCCTACCCTAGAAGTTTAATAGTTCATTTTACTCGCAATTTCATGCGCTTTGACATGCCGCTTTGCCCAATACGCTATCTGAAATAGGAGCGACGTAAATTGAACAAATGTGATAGAATTTCGCTGAATTCTTTTATTAACCATAATGTAAAATGATCTAATCGGGTCTCTGTTCGCCCTAGCCTAGAAGTATAATAGTGCATTTTACTCGCCTTTTCATGCGCTTTGAGAAGCCGCTTAGCACAATACGCTATTTGAAGTCGGAGCGACGTAAATTGAACAAATGTGATAGAATTTCGCTGAATTCTTTTATTAACCATAATGTAAAATGATCTAATCGGGTCTCTGTTCGCTCTAGCCTAGAACTTTGATAGTGCATTTTATTCAACATTTCATACGCTTTGAGATGCCGCTTAACCCAATACGCTATCTGAAATAGGAGCGACGTAAATTGAACAAATGTGATAGAATTTCGCTGAATTCTTATATTAACCAAAATATAAAATGATCTAATCGGGTCTCTGATTGCCCTGTCACAGAAGTTTAACAGTGCATTTTACTCGCCTCTCCACGCGCTTTAGGATGCCGCCTAGCCCAGTACGCTATCCGAAATAGGGGCGACGTAAATTGAACAAATGTGATAGAATTTCTCTGAATTCTTAAATTAACCATAATATAAAATGATCTGATCGGGTCTCTGTTTGCCCTACCCTAGAAGTTTAATAGTGAATTTTATTCGCCATTTCATGCGCTTTGGGATGCCGCGTAGCCCAATACGCTATCTGAAATAGGAGCGACGCAAGTTGAACAAATGTGATAGAATTACGCTGAATTCTTATATTAACCGTTATATAAAATGATATAATCGGGTGTCTGTTTGAATTATCCAAGAAGTTTGATAGTGCATTTCACTCGCCATTTCATGCGCTTTGAGATGCCGCTTAACCCAATACGGTATCTGAAATAGGAGCGACGTAAATTGAACAAATGTGATAGAATTTCGCTGAATTCTTATATTAACCAAAATATAAAATGATCTAATCGGGTCTCTGATTGCCCTATCATAGAAGTTTAATAGTGCATTTTACTCGCCACTCCACGCGCTTTAGGATGCCGCCTAGCCCAGTACGCTATCCGAAATAGGAGCGACGTAAGTTGAACAAATGTGATAGAATTTTGCTGAATTCTTAAATTAACCATAATATAAAATGATCTGATCGGGTCTCTGTTTGCCCTACCCTAGAAGTTTAATAGTGCATTTTACTCGCCATTTCATGCGCTTTGAGATGCCGCTTAGCCCAATACGCTATCTGATATAGGATCGACGTAAATTGGACAAATGTGATAGAATTCGGCTGAATTCTTATATTAACCAAAATATAAAATGATCTAATCGGGTCTCTGATTGCCCTATCTTAGAAGGCTAATAGTGCATTTTACTCGCTATTCCACGCGCTTTAAGATGCCGGCTAGCCGAGTAGGCTATCTGAAATAGGAGTGACGTAAATTTAACAAATGTGACAGAATTTCGCTGAATTCTTTTATTAACCATAATGTAAAATGATCTAATCGGGTCTCTGTTCGCCCTAGCCTAGAAGTTTAATAGTGCATTTTATTCGCCAGTTCATGCGCTTTGAGATGCCGCTTAGCCCAATACGCTATCTGAAATATCAGCGACGTAAATTGAACAAATGTGATAAAATTTCTCTGAATTCTTATATTAACCTTAATGTAAAATGATCTAATCGGGTCTCTGTTCGCCCTAGCCTAGAAGTTTAATAGTGCATTTTATTCGCCTTTTCATGCGCTTTGAGATGCCGCTTAGCCCAATACGCTATCTGAAATATCAGTGACGTAAATTGAACAAATGTGATAGAATTTCGCTGAATTCTTATATTAACCTTAATGTAAAATGATCTAATCGGGCTCTGTTCGCCCTACCATAGAAGTCTAATAGTGCATTTCACTCGCCATTTCATGCGCTTTAAGTTGCCGCCTAGCCCAGTACGCTATCTGAAATAGCAGCGACGTAACTTGAACAAATGTGATAGAATTACGCTGCATTCTTATATTAACCGTAATATAAAATGATCTAATCGGATCTCTGTTCGCCCTACCCTAGAAGTTTAATAGTGCATTTCATTCGTCATTTGATGCACTTTGAGGTGCCGCTTAGCCCAATACGCTATCTGAAATAGGAGCGACGTAAATTGAACAAATGTGATAGAATATCCCTGAATTCTTATAGTAACCTTAATATAACATCATCTAATCGGGTCTCTGTTCGCCCTACCCTAGAAGTTTAATAGTGCATTTCATTCGTCATTTGATGCACTTTGAGGTGCCAGTTAGCCCAATACGCTACCTGAATTAGGAGCGACGTAAATTGAACAAATGAGATAGAATTTTGCTGAATTCTCAAATTAACCATAATATAAAATGATCTAATCGGGTCTCTGTTTGCCCTAACCTAGAAGTTTAATAGTGCATTTTACTCGCCATTTCTAGCGCTTTGAGATGTCGCTTAGCCCAATACGCTATCTGAAATAGGAGCGACGTAAATTGAACAAATGAGATAGGATTTCCCTGAAATCTTATATTAAACAAAATATAAAATAATCTAATCGGGTCTATGATTGCCCTATCATAGAAGGTTAATAGTGCATTTTACTCGCCATTCCACGCGCTTCAAGATGCCGCCAAGCACAGTACGCTATCTGAAATAGGAGCTACGTAAATTGAACAAATGTTATAGAATTTTGCTGAGTTCTTAAATTAACCTTAATGTAAAATGATCTAATGGGGTCTCTATTCGCCCTACGCTAGAAGTTTCATAATGCATTTCGCTCGTCATTTCATGCGCTTTGAGATGTCGTTTAGCCCAATACGCTATCTGAAATAGGAGCGACGTAAATTGAACAAATGTGATAGAATTTCGCTGAATTCTCATATTAACCAAAATATAAAATAATCTAATCGGGCCACTGTTTGCCCTATCATAGAAGTTTAATAGTGCATTTTACTCGCCATTCCACGCGCTTTAAGATGCAGCCTAGCCCAGTACACTATCTGAAATATGAGCGACGTAAATTGAACAAATGTGATAGAATTTCGCTGAATTATTAAATTAACCATAATATAAAATGATCTAATCGGGTCTCTGTTCGCCCTACCCTAGAAGTTTAATAGTGCATTTCATTCGTCATTTGATGCACTTTGAGGTGCCAGTTAGCCCAATACGCTATTTGAATTAGGAGCGACGTAAATTGAACAAATGTGATAGAATTTTGCTGAATTCTCAAATTAACCATAATACAAAATGATGTAATCGGATCTCTGTTTGCCCTACCCTAGAAGTTTAATAGTGCATTTTACTCGCCATTTCTAGCGCTTTGAGATGCCGCTTAGCCCAATACGGTATCTGAAATAGGAGCTACGTAAATTGAACAAATGTGATAGAATTTCGCTGCAGTCTTAAATTAACCATAATATAAAATGATCTAATCGGGTCCCTGCTTGCACTACCCTAGAAGTATAATAGTGCATTTTACTCGTCGTTTCATGCCCTTTGAGATGCCGCGTAGCCCAATACGCTATCTGAAATCGGAGCGACGAAAATTGAACAAATGTGATAGAACATCCCTGAATTCTTATATTAACCTTAATGTGAAATGATCTAAACGGGTCTCTGTTCGCCCTACGCTAGAAGTATCATAGTGCATTGTACTCCCCATTTCATGCGCTTTGTGGTGCCGCTTAGCCCAATACGCTATCTGAAATAGGAGCGACGTAAATTGAACAAATGTGATGGAATATCGCTGAATGCTTTTATTAACCATAATGTAAAATGATCTAATCGGCTCTCTGTTCGCCCTAGCCTAGAAGTTTAATAGTGCTTTTCATTCGCCATCTCATGCGCTTTGAGATACCGCGTAGCCCAATACGCTATCAGAAATCGGAGCGACGTAAATTGAACAAATTTGATAGAATTTCGCTGAATTCTTATATTAACCAAAATATAAAATGATCTACACGGGTCTCTGATTGCCCTATCGTAGAAGTTTAACAGTACATTTTACTCGCCATTCCACGCGCTTTAAGATGTGGCCTAGCCCAGTAGGCTATCTGACATAGGAGTGACGTAAATTGAACAAATGTGATAGAATTAAGCTTAATTCTTATATTAACCGTAATATAAAATGATCTAATCGGGCCACTCTTTGCCTTACCCCAGAAGTTTAATAGTGCATTTCACTCGTCATTTCATGCGCTTTGAGATGCCGCTTAGCCCACTGCGCTATCAGAAATAGGAGCGACGTAAATTGAACAAATGTGATACAATATCGCTGAATTGTTTTATTAACCATAATGTAAAATGATCTAATGGGGTCTCTGTTCGCTCTAGCCTAGAAGCTTAATAGTGCATTTTATGCGCCATTTCGTGTGCTTGGAGATGCCGCTTAGCCCAATAGGCTATCTGAAATAGGAGCGACGTAAATTGAACAAATGTGATGGGATTTCCCTGAAATCTTATATTAAACAAAATATAAAATGATCTAATCGGGTCTCTGATTGCCCTATCATAGAAGGTTAATAGTGCATTTTACTCGCCATTCCACGCGCTTCAAGATGCCGCCGAGCCCAGTACGCTGTCTGAAATAGGAGCGACGTAAATTGAACAAATGTGATAGAATTTTGCTGAATTCTTATATTAACCATAACATAAAATGATCTAATCGGGTCTCTGTTTGCCCTACCCTAGAAGTTTAATAGTACATTTTACTCGCCATTTCATGCGCTTTGAGATGCCGCTTAGCCCAATGCGCTATCTGAAATAGGAGCGACGTAAGTTGAACAAATGTGATAGAATCCCGCTGAATTCTTAAATTAACCATAATATAGAATGATCTAATCGGGTCTCTGTTTGCCCTACCCTAGAAGTTTAATAGTGCATTCTACTCGCCATTTCATGCGCTTTGAGATGCCGCCTAGCCCAATACGCTATCTGATATAGGAGCGACGTAAATTGAACAAATGTGATAGAATCCCGCTGAATTCTTAAATTAACCATAATATAGAATGATCTAATCGGGTCTCTGTTTGCCCTACCCTAGAAGTTTAATAGTGCATTTTACTCGCCATTTCATACGCTTTGAGATGCCGCTTACCCCGATACGCTGTCTGAAATATGAGCGACGTAAATTGAATAAATGTGATAGAATTTCGCTGAAGTCTTATATTAACCTTAATGTAAAATGATGTAATCGGGTCTCTCTTCGCCCAACCCTAGAAGTATAATAGTGCATTTTATTCCCCATTTCATGCGCTTTGAGATGCCGCTTAGCCCAATACGCTATCTGAAATAGGAGCGACGTAAATTGAACAAATGTGATAGAATTTCACTGAATTCTTATATTAACATTAATGTAAAATGATATAATCCGGTCTCTGTTCGCCCTACCCAAGAAGTTTAATAGTGAATTTCACTCGTCATTTCATGCGCTTTCAGATGCCGCTTAGCCCAATACGCTATGTGAAATAGGAGCGACGTAACTTGAACAAATGTGATAGAATTACGCTGCATTCTTATATTAACCTTAATATAAAATGATCTAATCGGGTCTCTGTTCGGCCTACCCTAGAAGTTTAATAGTGCATTTCACTCGTAATTTCATGCGCTTTGAGATGCCGCTTAGCCCAATATGCTATCTGAAATCGGAGAGACGTAAATTGAACAAATGTGATAGAATTTCGCTGAATTCTTTTATTAACCAGAATGTAAAATGATCTAATCGGGTCTCTGTACGCCCTAGCCTAGAAGTTTAATAGTGCATTTTAGTCGCCATTCCACGCGCTATAAGATGCCGCCCAGCCCAGAACGCTATCTGAAATAGGAGCGACGTAAGTTGAACAAATGTGATAGAATTTCGCTGAATTCTTTTATTAACCAAAATGTAAAATGATCTAATCGGGTCTCTGTTCGCCCTAGCCTAGAAGTTTAATAGTGCATTTTAGTCGCCATTCCACGCGCTTTAAGATGCCGCCTAGCCCAGTACGCTATCTGAAATGGGAGCGACGTAAGTTGAACAATTGTGATAGAATTACGCTGAATTCTTATAGTAACCGTAATATAAAATGATTTAATCGGGTCTCTGTTTGCCTTATCCTAGAAGTTTAATAGTGCATTATACTCGCCATTTCATGCGCTTTTAGATGCCGCATAGCCCAGGGCGCTATCTGAAATAGAAGCGACGTAAATTGAACAAATGTGATAGAATTTCACTGAATTCTTAAATTAACCATAATATAAAAAAATCTAATCGGGTCTCTGTTTGCCCTACCGTAGAAGTTTAATAGTGCATTTTACTCGCCATTGCATGTGCTTTGAGATGCCGCATAGCCCAATATGCTATCTGAAATAGGAGCGACGTAAGTTGAACAAATGTGATAGAATTTCCGTGAATTCTTTTATTAACCATAATGTAAAATGATCTAATCGGGTCTCTGTTCGCCCTAGCCTAGAAGTTTAATAGTGCATTTTATGCGCCATTTCATGCGCTTTGTGATACCGCATAGCCCAATACGCTATCTGAAATAGGAGCGACGTAAGTTGAACAAATGTGATAGAATTTCCGTGAATTCTTATATTAACGTTAATGTAAAATGATCTAATCGGGTCTCTGTTCACCCTACCATAGAAGTCTACCAGTGCATTTCACTAGCCAGTTCATGCGCTTTGAGATGCCGCTTAGCCCAATACGCTATCTGAAATAGGAGCGATATAAATTTAATAAATGTGATAGAATTTCCATGAAATCTTATATTAAACAAAATATAAAATGATCTAATCGGGTCTCTGATTGCCCTGTCACAGAAGTTTAACAGTGCATTTTACTCGCCTCTCCACGCGCTTTAGGATGCCGCCTAGCCCAGTACGCTATCCGAAATAGGGGCGACGTAAATTGAACAAATGTGATAGAATTTTGCTGAATTCTTAAATTAACCATAATATAAAATGATCTAATCGGGTCTCTGTTTGCCCTACCCTAGAAGTTTAATTGTGCATTTACTCGCCATTTCATGCGCTTTGAGATGCCGCATAGCCCTATACGCTATCTGAAATAGGAGCGACGTAAATTGAACAAACGTGATAGAATTTCCGTGAATTCTTATATTAACCTTAATGTAAAATGATCTAATCGGGTCTCCGTTCGCCCTACGCTAGAAGTAACATAGTGCATTGTACTCCCCATTTCATGCGCTTTGTGATGCAGCTTAGCCCAATACGCTATCTGAAATAGGAGCGACGTAAATTGAACAAATGTGATGGAATATCGCTGAATTCTTTTATTAACAATAATGTAAAATGATCTAATCGGCTCTCTGTTCGCCCTAGCCTACAAGTTTAATAGTGCATTTCATTCGCCATCTCATGCGCTTTGAGATGCCGCGTAGCCCAATACGCTATCAGAAATCGGAGCGACGAAAATTGAACAAATGTGATAGAATATCCCTGTATTCTTATATTAACCTTAATGTGAAATGATCTAATCGGGTCTCTGTTCGCCCTACGCTAGAAGTATCATAGTGCATTGTACTCCCCATTTCATGCGCTTTGTGATGCCGCTTAGCCCAATACGCTATCTGAAATAGGAGCGACGTAAATTGAACAAATGTGATAGAATTTCGCTGAATTCTTATATTAACCAAAATAAAAAATGATCTAATCGGGTCTCTGATTGCCCTATCATAGAAGTTTAATAGTGCATTTTACTCGCTATTCCACGCGCTTTAAGATGCCGCCTAGCCCCGTACGCTATCTGAAATAGGAGCGACGTAAATTGAATAAATGTGATAGAATTTTGCTGAATTCTTAAATTAACCATAATATGAAATGATCTAATCGGGTCTCTGTTTGCCCTACCCTAGAAGTTTAATAGTGCATTTTACTCGCCATTTTAAGCGCTTTGAGATGTCGCTTAGCCCAATACGCTATCTGAAATAGGAGCGACGTAAATTGAACAAATGTGATAGGATTTCCCTGAAATCTTATATTAAACAAAATATAAAATAATCTAATCGGGTCTATGATTGCCCTATCATAGAAGGTTAATAGTGCATTTTACTCGCCATTCCACGCGCTTCAAGATGCCGCCAAGCACAGTACGCTATCTGAAATAGGAGCTACGTAAATTGAACAAATGCTATAGAATTTTGCTGAGTTCTTAAATTAACCTTAATGTAAAATGATCTAATCGGGTCTCTGTTCGCCCAACCCTAGAAGTTTAATAGTGCATTTTACTCGTCATTTCATGCGCTTTGAGATGCCGCTTAGCCCAATACGCTATCTGAAATAGGAGCGACGTAAATTGAACAAATGTGATAGAATATCCCTGAATTCTTATAGTAACCTTAATGTGAAATGATCTAATCGGGTCTCTATTCGCCCTACGCTAGAAGTTTCATAGTGCATTTCGCTCGTCATTTCATGCGCTTTGAGATGTCGTTTAGCCCAATACGCTATCTGAAATAGGAGCGACGTAAATTGAACAAATGTGATAGAATTTCGCTGAATTCTCATATTAACCAAAATATAAAATAATCTAATCGGGCCACTGATTGCCCTATCATAGAAGTTTAATAGTGCATTTTACTCGCCATTCCACGCGCTTTAAGATGCAGCCTAGCCCAGTACACTATCTGAAATATGAGCGACGTAAAGTGAACAAATGTGATAGAATTTCGCTGAATTATTAAATTAACCATAATATAAAATGATCTAATCGGGTCTCTGTTTGCCCTACCCTAGAAGTTTAATAGTGCATGTTACTCGCCATTTCAAGCGCTTTGAGATGCCGCTTAGCCCAATACGGTATCTGAAATAGGAGCTACGTAAATTGAACAAATGTGATAGAATTTCGCTGAAATCTTATATTAAACAAAATATAAAATGATCTAATCGGGTCTCTGATTGCCCTATCATAGAAGGTTAATAGTGCATTTTACTCGCCATTCCACGCGCTTCAAGATGCCGCCGAGCCCAGTACGCTGTCTGAAATAGGAGCGACGTAAATTGAACAAATGTGTAGATTTTCGCTGAATTCTTAAATTAACCATAATATAAAATGATCTAATCGGGTCTCTGTTCGGCCTACCCTAGAAGTTTAATAGTGCATTTCACTCGTGATTTCATGCGCTTTGAGATGCCGCTTAGCCCAATATGCTATCTGAAATCGGAGCGACGTAAATTGAACAAATGTGATAGAATTTCGCTGAATTCTTTTATTAACCAAAATGTAAAATGATCTAATCGGGTCTCTGTTCGCCCTAGCCTAGAAGTTTAATAGTGCATTTTAGTCGCCATTCCACGCGCTTTAAGATGCCGCCCAGCCCAGAACGCTATCTGAAATAGGAGCGACGTAAGTTCAACAAATGTGATAAAATTTCGCCGAATTCTTATATTAACCGTAACATAAAATGATCTATTCGGGTCTCTGTTTGCCCTACCCTAGAAGTCTAATAGTGCCTTTTTCTCGCCATTTCACGAGCTTTAAGATGCCGCTTATCCCAATACGCTATCTGAAATAGGAGCGACGTAAATTGAACATATGTGATAGAATTTCGCTGAATTCTTTTATTAACCAAAATGTAAAATGATCTAATCGGGTCTCTGTTCGCCCTAGCCTAGAAGTTTAATAGTGCATTTTACTCGCCATTTCATGCGCTTTGAGATGCCGCATAGCCCAATACGCTATCTGAAATAGGAGCGACGTAAATTGAACAAATGTGATAGAATTTCGCTGAATGCTTATATTAACCATAATATAAAATGATCTAATCGGGTCTCTGATTGCCCTATCATAGAAGTTTATATAGTGCAGTTTACTCGTCATTTTATGCACTTTGAGATGCCGCTAAGCCCAATAAGCTATCTGTAATAGGAGCGACGTAAATTGAACAAATGTGATAGAATTTCGCTGAATTCTTATATTAACCATAATATAAAATGATCTAATCGGGTCTCTGTTCGCCCTACCATAGAAGTCTAATAGTGCATTTTACTCTGCATTCCACGCGCTTTAAGATGCCGCCTAGCCCAGTACGCTATCTGAAATAGGAGCGACGTAACCTGAACAAATGTGATAGAATTACGCTGCATTCTTATATTAACCGTAATATAAAATGATCTAATCGGGTCTCTGTTTGGCTTATCCTAGAAGTTTAATAGTGCATTTTACTCGCCATTTCATGCGCTTCGGAATGCCGATTAGCCCAATACTCTATCTGAAATAGGAGCGACGTAAATTGAACACATGTGATAGAATTTCGCTGAATTCTTAAATTAACCTTAATGTAAAATGATCTAATCGGGCTCTGTCCGCCCTACCATAGAAGTCTAATAGTGCATTTCACTCGCCATTTCATGCGCTTTGAGATGCCGCATAGCCCAATACGCTATCTGAAATAGAAGCGACGTAAATTGAACAAATGTGATAGAATTTCCCTGAATTCTTATATTAACCTTAATGTAAAATGATCTAATCGGGTCTCTGTTCGCCCTACCATAGAAGTCTAATGGTGCATTTCACTCGCCCTTCCACGCCCTTTAAGATGCCGCCTAGCCCAGTACGCTATCTGAAATAGGAACGACGTAAATTGAACAAATGTGATAGAATTTTGCTGAATTATTAAATTAACCATAATATAAAATGATCTAATCGGGTCTCTGTTTGCCCTACCCTAGAACTTTCATAGTGCATTTTACTCGTCATTTCATGCGCTTTGAGATGCCGCTTAGCCCAATACGCTATCTGAAATAGGAGCGATATAAATTGAACAAATGTGATAGAATTTCGCTGAATTCTTTTATTAACCATAATGTAAAATGACCTAATCGGGTCTCTGTTCGCCCTAGCCTAGAACTTTAATAGTGCATTTTACTCGCCATTTCATGCGCTTTGAGATGCCGCATAGCCCAATACGCTATCTGTAATAGGTGCGACGTAAACTGAACAAATGTGATTGAATTTCCGTGAATTCTTATATTAACCTTAATGTAAAATGATCTAATCGGGTCTCTGTTCGCCCTACCATAGAAGTCTAGTGGTGCATTTCACTCGCCATTTCATGCGCTTTGAGATGCCGCTTAGCCCAATACGCTCTCTGAAATAGGAGCGACGTAAGTTGAACAAATGTGATAGAATTTCGCTGAATTCTTTTATTAGCCATAATGTAAAATGATCTGATCGGGTCTGTGTTCGCCCTAGCCTAGTAGTTTAATAGTGAATTTTATTCGCCACTTCATGCGCTTTGAGATGCCGCTTAGCCGAATACGCTATCTGAAACAGGAGCGACGTAAATTGAACAAATGTGATACAATTTCCCTGAAATCTTTTATTAAACAAAATATAAAATGATCTAATCGGGTCTCTGTTTGGCTTATCCTAGAAGTTTAATAGTGCATTTTACTCGCCATTTCATGCGCTTTGGAATGCCGATTAGCCCAATACTCTATCTGAAATAGGAGCGACGTAAATTGAACACATGTGATAGAATTTCGCTGAATTCTTAAATTAACCTTAATGTAAAATGATCTAATCGGGCTCTGTTCACCCTACCATAGAAGTCTAATAGTGCATTTCACTCGCCATTTCATGCGCTTTGAGATGCCGCATAGCCCAATACGCTATCTTAAATAGGAGCGACGAAAATTGAACAAATGTGATAGAATTTCGCTGAATTCTTAAATTAACCATAATATAAAATGATCTGAGCGGGTCTCTGTTTGCCCTACCCTAGAAGTTTAATAGTGCATTTTACTCGCCATTTCATGCGCTTTGAGATGCCGCTTTGCCCGATACGCTATCTGAAATAGGAGCGACGTAAATTGAACAAATGTGATAGAATTTTGCTGAATTCTTAAATTAACCATAATATAAAATGATCTAATCGGGTCTCTGTTTGCCCTACCCTAGAAGTTTAATTGTGCATTTTACTCGCCATTTCATGCGCTTTGAGATGCCGCATAGCCCTATACGCTATCTGAAATAGGAGCGACGTAAATTGAACAAATGTGATAGAATTTCGCTGAATTCTTAAATTAACCATAATATAAAATGATCTGATCTGGTCTCTGTTTGCCCTACCCTAGAAGTTTAATAGTGCATTTTACTCGCCATTTCATGCGCTTTGAGATGCCGCTTTGCCCGATACGCTATCTGAAATAGGAGCGACGTAAATTGAACAAATGTGATAGAATTTTGCTGAATTCTTAAATTAACCATAATATAAAATGATCTAATCGGGTCTCTGTTTGCCCTACCCTAGAAGTTTAATTGTGCATTTTACTCGCCATTTCATGCGCTTTGAGATGCCGCATAGCCCTATACGCTATCTGAAATAGGAGCGACGTAAATTGAACAAATGTGATAGAATTTCGCTGAATTCTTAAATTAACCATAATATAAAATGATCTGATCTGGTCTCTGTTTGCCTTACCCTAGAAGTTTAATAGTGCATTTCACTCGCCATTTCAAGCGCTTTGAGATGCCGCTTAGCCCTATACGCGATCTGAAATAGGAGCGACGAAAATTGCACAAATGTGATAGAATTTCCCTGAATTCTTATATTAACCAAAATATAAAATGATCTAACCGGGTCTCTCAATCGCCGTACCATAGAAGTTTAATAGTGCCTTTTACTCGCCATTCGACGCGCTTTAAGATGCCGCCGAGCCCAGTACGCTATCTGAAATAGGAGCGACGTAAATTGAACAAATGTGATAGAATTTCGCTGAATTCTTAAATTAACCATAATATAAAATGATCTGATCGGGTCTCTGTTTGCCCTACCCTAGAAGTTTAATAGTGCATTTTACTCGCCATTTCATGCGCTTTGAGATGCCGCCTAGCCCAGTACGCTATCTGAAATTTGAGAGACGTAACTTGAACAAATGTGATAGAATTACGCTGCATTCTTATATTAACCTTAATATAAAATGATCTAATCGGGTCCCTGTTTGCCTTATCCTAGAAGTTTATTAGCGCATTTTACTCGCCATTTCATGCGCTTTGAGAGGCCGCTTAGCCCAATACGCTATCTGAAATAGGAGCGACGTAAATTGAACAAATGTGTAGATTTTCGCTGAATTCTTAAATTAACCATAATATAAAATGATCTAATCGGGTCTCTGTTCGGCCTACCCTAGAAGTTTAATAGTGCATTTCACTCGTAATTTCATGCGCCTTGAGATGCCGCTTAGCCCAATATGCTATCTGAAATCGGAGCGACGTAAATTGAACAAATGTGATAGACTTTCGCTGAATTCTTTTATTAACCAAAATGTAAAATGATCTAATCGGGTCTCTGTTCGCCCTAGCCTAGAAGTTTAATAGTGCATTTTAGTCGCCATTCCACGCGCTTTAAGATGCCGCTTAACCCAATACGCTATCTGAAATAGGAGCGACGTAAGTTGAACAAATCTGATAGAATTTCGCTGAATTCTTTTATTAACCATAATGTAAAATGATCTGATCGGGTCTCTGTTCGCCCTAGCCTAGAAGTTTAATAGTGCATTTTAGTCGCCATTTCATGCGCTTTGGGATGCCGGTTAGCCCAATACGCTATCTGAAATAGGAGCGACTTAAGTTGAACAAATGTGATAGAATTTCGCTGAATTCTTTTATTAACGATAACGTAAAATGATCTGATCGGGTCTCTGTTCGCCCTAGTCTAGAAGTTTAATAGTGCATTTTATTCGCCATTTCATGCGCTTTGAGATGCCGCTTAGCCGAGTGCGCTATCTGAAATAGGAGCGACGTAAATTGAACAAATGTTATAGAAGTTTGCTGAATTCTTAAATTAACCATAATATAAAATGATCTAATCGGGTCTCTGTTTGCCCTACCCTAGAAGTTTAATAGTGCATTTTACTCGCCATTTCATGCGCTTTGAGACGCCGCTTTGCCCAATACGCTATCTGAAATAGGAGCGACGTAAGTTGAACAAATGTAATAGAATTTCGCTGAATACTTATATTATCCTTAATGTAAGATGATCTAATCGGGTCTCTGTTCGCCCTACCCTAGAAGTTTAATAGTGCATTTCATTCGTCATTTGATGCACTTTGAGATGCCGCTTAGCCCAATACGCTATCTGAAATAGGAGCGACGTAAATTGAACAAATGTGATAGAATATCCCTGAATTCTTATAGTAACCTTAATGTGAAATGATCTAATCGGGTCTCTATTCGCTCTACGCTAGAAGTTTCATAGTGCATTTCACTCGTCATTTCATGCGCTTTGAGATGCCGCTTAGCCCAATACGCTATCTGAAATAGGAGCGGCGTAAATTGAACAAATGTGATAGAATTTCGCTGAATCCTTATATTAACCAAAATATAAAATGATCTAATCGGGTCTCTGATTGCCCTATCGTAGAAGTTTAATAGTGCATTTTACTCGCCATTCCACGCGCTTCAAGATGCCGCCGAGCCCAGTACGCTATCTGAAATAGGAGCGGCGTAAATTGAACAAATGTGATAGAATTTCGCTGAATCCTTATATTAACCAAAATATAAAATGATCTAATCGGGTCTCTTATTGCCCTATCATAGAAGTTTCATAGTGCATTTTACTCGCCATTCCACGCGCTTTAAGATGCCGCCTAGCCCAGTACGCTATCTGAAATAGGAGCGACGTAAGTTTAACAAATGTGATAGAATTACGCTGATTTTTATATTAACCGTAATATAAAATGGTCTAATCGGGTGTCTGTTTGCCTTATCCTAAAAGTTTAATAGTGCATTATACCCGCCATTTCATGCGCTTCGAGATGCCGCTTAGCCCAATACGATATCTGAAATAGGAGCGACATAAATTGAACAAATGTGATAGAATTTTGCTGAATTCTTAAATTAACCATATCATAAAATGATCTAATCGGGTCTCTGTTTGCCCTACCCTAGAACTTTAATAGTGCATTTTACTCGTCATTTCATGCGCTTTGAGATGCCGCTTAGCCCAATACGCTCTCTGAAATAGGAGCGACGTAAGTTGAACAAATGTGATAGAATTTCGCTGAATTCTTTTATTAGCCATAATGTAAAATGATCTGATCGGGTCTGTGTTCGCCCTAGCCTAGTAGTTTAATAGTGAATTTTATTCGCCACTTCATGCGCTCTGAGATGCCGCTTAGCCAAATACGCTATCTGAAATAGGAGCGACGTAAATTGAACAAATGTGATACAATTTCCCTGAAATCTTTTATTAAACAAAATATAAAATGGTCTAATCGGGTCTCTGATTGCCCTATCATAGAAGTTTAGTAGTGAATTTTGCTCGCCATTCCACGCGCTTTAAGATGCCGCCTAGCCCAGTATGCTATCTGAAATAGGAGCGACGTAAGTTGAAGAAATGTGATAGAATTACGCTGCATTCTTATATTAACCGTAATATAAAATGATCTAATCGGGTCTCTGTTTGGCTTATCCTAGAAGTTTAATAGTGCATTTTACTCGCCATTTCATGCGCTTTGGAATGCCGGTTAGCCCAATACTCTATCTGAAATAGGAGCGACGTAAATTGAACACATGTGATAGAATTTCGCTGAATTCTTAAATTAACCTTAATGTAAAATGATCTAATCGGGCTCTGTTCGCCCTACCATAGAAGTCTAATAGTGCATTTCACTCGCCATTTCATGCGCTTTGAGATGCCGCATAGCCCAATACGCTATCTGAAATAGGAGCGACGTAAATTGAACAAATGTGATAGAATTTCCCTGAATTCTTATATTAACCTTAATGTAAAATGATCTAATCGGGTCTCTGTTCGCCCTACCATAGAAGTCTAATGGTGCATTTCACTCGCCATTTCATGCGCTTTGAGATGCCGCTTAGCCCAATATGCTATCTGAAATAGGAACGACGTAAATTGAACAAAAGTGATAGAATTTCACTGAATTCTTTTATTAACCAAAATGTAAAATGATCTAATCGGGTCTCTGTTCGCCCTACCCTAGAAGTTTAATAGTGCATTTCACTCGTCATTTCATGCGCTTTGAGATGCCGCTTAGCCCAATATGCTATCTGATATAGGAGCGACGTAAATTGAACAAATGTGATAGAATTTCCCTGAAATCTTATATTAACCATAATGTAAAATGATCTAATCGGGTCTCTGTTCGCCCTACCATAGAAGTCTAATGGTGCATTTCACTCGCCATTTCATGCGCTTTGAGATGCCGCTTAGCCCAATATGCTATCTGAAATAGGAACGACGTAAATTGAACAAAAGTGATAGAATTTCACTGAATTCTTTTATTAACCAAAATGTAAAATGATCTAATCGGGTCTCTGTTCGCCCTACCCTAGAGGTTTAATAGTGCATTTCACTCGTCATTTCGTGCGCTTTGAGATGCCGCTTAGCACAATATGCTATCTGAAATAGGAGCGACGTAAATTGAACAAATGTGATAGAATTTCCCTGAAATCTTATATTAAACAAAATATAAAATGATCTAATCGGGTCTCTGATTGCCCTATCATAGAAGATTAGTAGCGCATTTTACTCGCCATTTCAGGCGCTTTGAGATGCCGCTTAGCCCAATACGATATCTGAAATTGGAGTGGCGTAAATTGAACAAATGTGATAGAATTACGCTTAATTCTTATATTAACTGTAATATAAAATGATCTAATCGGGTCTCTGTTTGCCTTACCCTAGAAGTTTAATGGTGCATTTTACTCCCCATTTCATGCGCTTTGAGATGCCGATTAGCCCAATACGCTACCTGAAATAGGAGCGACGTAAATTGAACAAAAGTGATAGAATTTCGCTGTATTCTTATATTAACCAAAATATAAAATGATCTATACGGGTCTCTGATTGCCCTATCGTAGAAGTTTAATAGTGCATTTTACTCGCCATTCCACGCGCTTTAAGATGCCGCCCAGCCCAGTACGCTATCTGAAATAGGAGCGACGTAAATTGATCAAATGTGTGGGAATTTTGCTGAATTCTTAAATTAAACATAACATAAAATGATCTAATCGGGTCTATGTTTGCCCTGCCCTAGAAGTTTAATAGTGCATTTTACTCGCCATTTCATGCGCTTTGAGATGCCGCTTAGCCCAATACGCTATCTGATATAGGAGCGACGTAAATTGAACAAATGTGATAGAATTCCGCTGAATTCTTAAATTAACCATAATATAGAATGATCTACTCGGGTCTCTGTTTGCCCTACCCTAGAAGTTTAATAGTGCATTCTACTCGCCATTTCATGCGGTTTGAGATGCCGCTTAGCCCAATACGCTACCTGAAATAGGAGCGACGTAAATTGAACAAATGTGATAGAATTACGCTGAATTCTTATATTAACCGTAATATAAAGTGATCTAACCGGGTCTCTGTTTGCCTTACCCTAGAAGTTTAATGGTGCATTTTACTCCCCATTTCATGCGCTTTGAGATGCCGCTTAGCCCAATACGCTATCTGATATAGGCGCGACGTAAATTGAACAAATGTGATAGAATCCCGCTGAATTCTTAAATTAACCATAATATAGAATGATCTAATCGGGTCTCTGTTTGCCCTACCCTAGAAGTTTAATAGTGCATTTTACTCGCCATTTCATACGCTTTGAGATGCCGCTTAGCCCGATACGCTATCTGAAATATGAGCGACGTAAATTGAACAAATGTGATAGAATTTCGCTGAACTCTTATATTAACCTTAATGTAAAATGATGTAATCGGGTCTCTCTTCGCCCAACCCTAGAAGTATAATAGTGCATTTTGTTCCCCATTTCATGCGCTTTGAGATGCCTCTTAGCCCAATACGCTATCTGAAATAGGAGCGACGTAAATTGAAAGAATGTGATAGTATTTCGCTGAATTCTTAAATTAACCGTAATATAAAATGATCTAAACGGGTCTCTGTTTGCCCTACCCTAGAACTTTAACAGTGCATTTTATTCGCCAGTTCATACGCTTTGAGATGCCGCTTAACCCAATACGCTATCTGAAATAGGAGCGACGTAAATTGAACAAATGTGATAGAATTTCGCTGAATTCTTATATTAACCAAAATATAAAATGATCTGATCGGGTCTCTGATTGCCCTATAATAGAAGTTTAATAGTGCATTTTACTCGCCACTCCACGCGCTTTAGGATGCCGCCTAGCCCAGTACGCTATCTGAAATAGGAGCGACGTAAATTGATCAAATGTGTGGGAATTTTGCTGAATTCTTAAATTAACCATAACATAAAATGATCTACTCGGGTCTCTGTTTGCCCTACCGTAGAAGTTTAATAGTGCATTTTACTCGCCATTGCATGTGCTTTGAGATGCCGCATAGCCCAATATGCTATCTGAAATAGGAGCGACGTAAATTGAACAAATGTGATAGAATTTCCGTGAATTCTTTTATTAACCATAATGTAAAATGATCTAATCGGGTCTCTGTTCGCCCTAGCCTAGAAGTTTAATAGTGCATTTTATGCGCCATTTCATGCGCTTTGAGATGCCGCATAGCCCAATACGCTATCTGAAATAGGAGCGACGTAAGTTGAACAAATGTGATAGAATTTCCGTGAATTCTTATATTAACGTTAATGTAAAATGATCTAATCGGGTCTCTGTTCACCCTACCATAGAAGTCTAACAGTGCATTTCACTAGCCAGTTCATGCGCTTTGAGATGCCGCTTAGCCCAATACGCTATCTGAAATAGGAGCGATATAAATTGAATAAATGTGATAGAATTTCCATGAAATCTTATATTAAACAAAATATAAAATGATCTAATCGGGTCTCTGATTGCCCTATCATAGAAGATTAGTAGTGCATTTTACTCGCCATTCCACGCGCTTTAAGTTGCCGCCTAGCCCAGTACGCTATCTGAAATAGGAGCGACGTAACTTGAACAAATGTGATAGAATTACGCTGCATTCTTATGATAACCTTAATATAAAATGATCTAATCGGGTCCCTGTTTGCCTTATCCTAGAAGTTTATTAGCGCATTTTACTCGCCATTTCATGCGCTTTGAGACGTCGCTTTGCCCAATACGCGATCCGAAATAGGAGCGACGTAAATTGAACAAATGTGATAGAATATCCCTGAATTCTTATAGTAACCTTAATGTGAAATGATCTAATCGGGTCTCTATTCGCCCTACGCTAGAAGTTTCATAGTGCATTTCGCTCGTCATTTCATGCGCTTTGAGATGTCGTTTAGCCCAATACGCTATCTGAAATAGGAGCGACGTAAATTGAACAAATGTGATAGAATTTCGCTGAATTCTCATATTAACCAAAATATAAAATAATCTAATCGGGCCACTGATTGCCCTATCATAGAAGTTTAATAGTGCATTTTACTCGCCATTCCACGCGCTTTAAGATGCAGCCTAGCCCAGTACACTATCTGAAATATGAGCGACGTAAAGTGAACAAATGTGATAGAATTTTGCTGAATTCTTAAATTAACCATAATATAAAATGATCTAATCGGGTCTCTGTTTGCCCTACCCTAGAAGTTTAATAGTGCATGTTACTCGCAATTTCAAGCGCTTTGAGATGCCGCTTAGCCCAATACGCTATCTGAAATAGGAGCGACGTAAATTGCACAAATGTGATAGAATTACGATGAATACATATATTATCCTTAATATAAAATGATCTAATCGGGTCTCTGTTCGCCCTACCCTAGAAGTTTAATAGTGCATTTCATTCGTCATTTGATGCACTTTGAGGTGCCAGTTAGCCCAATACGCTATCTGAATTAGGATCGACGTAAATTGAACAAATGTGATAGAATTTTGCTGAATTCTCAAATTAACCATAATACAAAATGATCTAATCGGATCTCTGTTTGCCCTACCCTAGAAGTTTAATAGTGCATTTTACTCGCCATTTCTAGCGCTTTGAGATGCCGCTTAGCCCAATACGGTATCTGAAATAGGAGCTACGTAAATTGAACAAATGTGATAGAATTTCGCTGAAGTCTTAAATTAACCATAATATAAAATGATCTAATCGGGTCCCTGCTTGCACTACCCTAGAAGTATAATAGTGCATTTTACTCGTCGTTTCATGCCCTTTGAGATGCCGCGTAGCCCAATACGCTATCTGAAATCGGAGCGACGAAAATTGAACAAATGTGATAGAACATCCCTGAATTCTTATATTAACCTTAATGTGAAATGATCTAAACGGGTCTCTGTTCGCCCTACGCTAGAAGTATCATAGTGCATTGTACTCCCCATTTCATGCGCTTTGTGATGCCGCTTAGCCCAATACACTATCTGAAATAGGAGCGACGTAAATTGAACAAATGTGATGGAATATCGCTGAATGCTTTTATTAACCATAATGTAAAATGATCTAATCGGCTCTCTATTCGCCCTAGCCTAGAAGTATAATAGTGCTTTTCATTCGCCATCTCATGCGCTTTGAGATGCCGCGTAGCCCAATACGCTATCAGAAATCGGAGCGACGTAAATTGAACAAATTTGATAGAATTTCGCTGAATTCTTATATTAACCAAAATATAAAATGATCTACACGGGTCTCTGATTGCCCTATCGTAGAAGTTTAACAGTACATTTTACTCGCCATTCCACGCGCTTTAAGATGTGGCCTAGCCCAGTAGGCTATCTGACATAGGAGTGACGTAAATTGAACAAATGTGATAGAATTAAGCTTAATTCTTATATTAACCGTAATATAAAATGATCTAATCGGGCCTCTCTTTGCCTTACCCTAGAAGTTTAATAGTGCATTTCACTCGTCATTTCATGCGCTTTGAGATGCCGCTTAGCCCACTGCGCTATCAGAAATAGGAGCGACGTAAATTGAACAAATGTGATACAATATCGCTGAATTGTTTTATTAACCATAATGTAAAATGATCTAATGGGGTCTCTGTTCGCCCTAGCCTAGAAGTTTAATAGTGCATTTTATTCGCCATTTCATACGCTTTGAGATGCCGCTTAACCCAATACGCTATCTGAAATAGGAGCGACGTAAATTGAACAAATGTGATAGAATTTCGCTGAATTCTTAAATTAACCATAATATAAAATGATCTGATCGGGTCTCTGTTTGCCCTACCCTAGAAGTTTAATAGTGCATTTTACTCGCCATTTCATGCGCTTTGAGATGCCGCCTAGCCCAGTACGCTATCTGAAATTTGAGCGACGTAACTTGAACAAATGTGATAGAATTACGCTGCATTCTTATATTAACCTTAATATAAAATGATCTAATCGGGTCCCTGTTTGCCTTATCCTAGAAGTTTATTAGCGCATTTTACTCGCCATTTCATGCGCTTTGAGAGGCCGCTTAGCCCAATACGCTATCTGAAATAGGAGCGACGTAAATTGAACAAATGTGTAGATTTTCGCTGAATTCTTAAATTAACCATAATATAAAATGATCTAATCGGGTCTCTGTTCGGCCTACCCTAGAAGTTTAATAGTGCATTTCACTCGTGATTTCATGCGCTTTGAGATGCCGCTTAGCCCAATATGCTATCTGAAATCGGAGCGACGTAAATTGAACAAATGTGATAGAATTTCGCTGAATTCTTTTATTACCCAAAATGTAAAATGATCTAATCGGGTCTCTGTTCGCCCTAGCCTAGAAGTTTAATAGTGCATTTTAGTCGCCATTCCACGCGCTTTAAGATGCCGCCCAGCCCAGAACGCTATCTGAAATAGGAGCGACGTAAGTTCAACAAATGTGATAAAATTTCGCCGAATTCTTATATTAACCGTAACATAAAATGATCTATTCGGGTCTCTGTTTGCCCTACCCTAGAAGTCTAATAGTGCCTTTTTCTCGCCATTTCACGAGCTTTAAGATGCCGCTTATCCCAATACGCTATCTGAAATAGGAGCGACGTAAATTGAACATATGTGATAGAATTTCGCTGAATTCTTTTATTAACCAAAATGTAAAATGATCTAATCGGGTCTCTGTTCGCCCTAGCCTAGAAGTTTAATAGTGCATTTTACTCGCCATTTCATGCGCTTTGAGATGCCGCATAGCCCAATACGCTATCTGAAATAGGAGCGACGTAAATTGAACAAATGTGATAGAATTTCGCTGAATGCTTATATTAACCATAATATAAAATGATCTAATCGGGTCTCTGATTGCCCTATCATAGAAGTTTATATAGTGCAGTTTACTCGTCATTTTATGCACTTTGAGATGCCGCTAAGCCCAATAAGCTATCTGTAATAGGAGCGACGTAAATTGAACAAATGTGATAGAATTTCGCTGAATTCTTATATTAACCATAATATAAAATGATCTAATCGGGTCTCTGTTCGCCCTACCATAGAAGTCTAATAGTGCATTTTACTCTGCATTCCACGCGCTTTAAGATGCCGCCTAGCCCAGTACGCTATCTGAAATAGGAGCGACGTAACTTGAACAAATGTGATAGAATTACGCTGCATTCTTATATTAACCGTAATATAAAATGATCTAATCGGGTCTCTGTTTGGCTTATCCTAGAAGTTTAATAGTGCATTTTACTCGCCATTTCATGCGCTTTGGAATGCCGATTAGCCCAATACTCTATCTGAAATAGGAGCGACGTAAATTGAACACATGTGATAGAATTTCGCTGAATTCTTAAATTAACCTTAATGTAAAATGATCTAATCGGGCTCTGTCCGCCCTACCATAGAAGTCTAATAGTGCATTTCACTCGCCATTTCATGCGCTTTGAGATGCCGCATAGCCCAATACGCTATCTGAAATAGAAGCGACGTAAATTGAACAAATGTGATAGAATTTCCCTGAATTCTTATATTAACCTTAATGTAAAATGATCTAATCGGGTCTCTGTTCGCCCTACCATAGAAGTCTAATGGTGCATTTCACTCGCCCTTCCACGCCCTTTAAGATGCCACCTAGCCCAGTACGCTATCTGAAATAGGAACGACGTAAATTGAACAAATGTGATAGAATTTTGCTGAATTATTAAATTAACCATAATATAAAATGATCTAATCGGGTCTCTGTTTGCCCTACCCTAGAACTTTCATAGTGCATTTTACTCGTCATTTCATGCGCTTTGAGATGCCGCTTAGCCCAATACGCTATCTGAAATAGGAGCGATATAAATTGAACAAATGTGATAGAATTTCGCTGAATTCTTTTATTAACCATAATGTAAAATGACCTAATCGGGTCTCTGTTCGCCCTAGCCTAGAACTTTAATAGTGCATTTTACTCGCCATTTCATGCGCTTTGAGATGCCGCATAGCCCAATACGCTATCTGTAATAGGTGCGACGTAAATTGAACAAATGTGATTGAATTTCCGTGAATTCTTATATTAACCTTAATGTAAAATGATCTAATCGGGTCTCTGTTCGCCCTACCATAGAAGTCTAGTGGTGCATTTCACTCGCCATTTCATGCGCTTTGAGATGCCGCTTAGCCCAATACGCTCTCTGAAATAGGAGCGACGTAAGTTGAACAAATGTGATAGAATTTCGCTGAATTCTTTTATTAGCCATAATGTAAAATGATCTGATCGGGTCTGTGTTCGCCCTAGCCTAGTAGTTTAATAGTGAATTTTATTCGCCACTTCATGCGCTTTGAGATGCCGCTTAGCCGAATACGCTATCTGAAACAGGAGCGACGTAAATTGAACAAATGTGATACAATTTCCCTGAAATCTTTTATTAAACAAAATATAAAATGATCTAATCGGGTCTCTGTTTGGCTTATCCTAGAAGTTTAATAGTGCATTTTACTCGCCATTTCATGCGCTTTGGAATGCCGATTAGCCCAATACTCTATCTGAAATAGGAGCGACGTAAATTGAACACATGTGATAGAATTTCGCTGAATTCTTAAATTAACCTTAATGTAAAATGATCTAATCGGGCTGTGTTCACCCTACCATAGAAGTCTAATAGTGCATTTCACTCGCCATTTCATGCGCTTTGAGATGCCGCATAGCCCAATACGCTATCTGAAATAGGAGCCACGTAAATTGTACAAATGTGATAGAATTTCCCTGAATTCTTATATTAACCTTAATGTAAAATGATCCAATCGGGTCTCTGTTCGGCCTACCATAGAAGTCTAATGGTGCATTTCACTCGTCATTTCATGCGCTTTGAGATGCCGCTTAGCCCAATATGCTATCTGAAATAGGAGCGACGTAACTTGAACAAATGTTATAGAATTTCCCTGAAATCTTATATTAAACAAAATATAAAATGAACTAATCGGGTCTCTCTTTGCATTACCCTAGAAGTTTAATAGTGCACTTCACTCGTCATTTCATGCGCTTTGAGATGCCGCCTAGCGCAGTACGCTATCTTAAATAGGAGCGACGAAAATTGAACAAATGTGATAGAATTTCGCTGAATTCTTAAATTAACCATAATATAAAATGATCTGATCGGGTCTCTGTTTGCCCTACCCTAGAAGTTTAATAGTGCATTTTACTCGCCATTTCATGCGCTTTGAGATGCCGCTTTGCCCGATACGCTATCTGAAATAGGAGCGACGTAAATTGAACAAATGTGATAGAATTTTGCTGAATTCTTAAATTAACCATAATATAAAATGATCTAATCGGGTCTCTGTTTGCCCTACCCTAGAAGTTTAATTGTGCATTTTACTCGCCATTTCATGCGCTTTGAGATGCCGCATAGCCCTATACGCTATCTGAAATAGGAGCGACGTAAATTGAACAAATGTGATAGAATTTCGCTGAATTCTTAAATTAACCATAATATAAAATGATCTGATCGGGTCTCTGTTTGCCCTACCCTAGAAGTTTAATAGTGCATTTTACTCGCCATTTCATGCGCATTGAGATGCCGCTTTGCCCGATACGCTATCTGAAATAGGAGCGACGTAAATTGAACAAATGTGATAGAATTTTGCTGAATTCTTAAATTAACCATAATATAAAATGATCTAATCGGGTCTCTGTTTGCCCTACCCTAGAAGTTTAATTGTGCATTTTACTCGCCATTTCATGCGCTTTGAGATGCCGCATAGCCCTATACGCTATCTGAAATAGGAGCGACGTAAATTGAACAAATGTGATAGAATTTCGCTGAATTCTTAAATTAACCATAATATAAAATGATCTGATCGGGTCTCTGTTTGCCCTACCCTAGAAGTTTAATAGTGCATTTTATTCGCCATTTCATGCGCTTTGAGATGCCGCTTAGCCGAATGCGCTATCTGAAATAGGAGCGACGTAAATTGAACAAATGTGATAGAATTTCCCTGAAATCTTATATTACACAAAATATAAAATGATCTAATCGGGTCTCTGACTGCCCTATCATAGAAGTTTAGTAGTGCATTTTACTCGCCATTCCACGCGCTTTAAGATGCCGCCTAGCCCAGTACGCTATCTGAAATGGGAGCGGCGTAAGTTGAACAAATGTGATAGAATTACGCTGAATTCTTATAGTAACCGTAATATAAAACGATTTAATCGGGTCTCTGTTTGCCTTATCCTAGAAGTTTAATAGTGCATTATACTCGCCATTTCATGCGCTTTTAGATGCCGCATAGCCCAGGACGCTATCTGAAATAGAAGCGACGTAAATTGAACAAATGTGATAGAATTTCACTGAATTCTTAAATTAACCATAATATAAAAAAATCTAATCGGGTCTCTGTTTGCCCTACCGTAGAAGTTTAATAGTGCATTTTACTCGCCATTGCATGTGCTTTGAGATGCCGCATAGCCCAATATGCTATCTGAAATAGGAGCGACGTAAATTGAACAAACGTGATAGAATTTCCGTGAATTCTTTTATTAACCATAATGTAAAATGATCTAATCGGGTCTCTGTTCGCCCTAGCCTAGAAGTTTAATAGTGCATTTTATGCGCCATTTCATGCGCTTTGAGATGCCGCATAGCCCAATACGCTATCTGAAATAGGAGCGACGTAAGTTGAACAAATGTGATAGAATTTCCGTGAATTCTTATATTAACGTTAATGTAAAATGATCTAATCGGGTCTCTGTTCACCCTACCATAGAAGTCTAACAGTGCATTTCACTAGCCAGTTCATGCGCTTTGAGATGCCGCTTAGCCCAATACGCTATCTGAAATAGGAGCGATATAAATTGCATAAATGTGATAGAATTTCCATGAAATCTTATATTAAACAAAATATAAAATGATCTAATCGGGTCTCTGATTGCCCTATCATAGAAGATTAGTAGTGCATTTTACTCGCCATTCCACGCGCTTTAAGTTGCCGCCTAGCCCAGTACGCTATCTGAAATAGGAGCGACGTAACTTGAACAAATGTGATAGAATTACGCTGCATTCTTATGATAACCTTAATATAAAATGATCTAATCGGGTCCCTGTTTGCCTTATCCTAGAAGTTTATTAGCGCATTTTACTCGCTATTTCATGCGCTTTGAGAGGCCGCTTAGCCCAATACGCTATCTGAAATAGGAGCGACGAAAATTAAACAAATGTGTAGATTTTCGCTGAATTCTTAAATTAACCATAATATAAAATGATCTAATCGGGTCTCTGTTCGCCCTACCCTAGAAGTTTAATAGTGCATTTCACTCGTAATTTCATGCGCTTTCAGATGCCGCTTAGCTCAATACGCTATATGAAATAGGAGCGATATAAATTGAATAAATGTGATAGAATTTCGCTGAATTATTTTATTAACCATAATGTAAAATGATCTAATCGGGTCTCTGTTCGCTCTAGCCTTGAACTTTAATAGTGCATTTTATTCGCCATTTCATACGCTTTGAGATGCCGCTTAACCCAATACGCTATCTGAAATAGGAGCGACGTAAATTGAACAAATGTGATAGAATGTCGCTGAATTCTTATATTAACCAAAATATAAAATGATCTAATCGGGTCTCTAATTGCCCTATCATAGAAGTTTAATAGTGCATTTTACTCGCCACTCCACGCGCTTTAGGATGCCGCCTAGCCCAGTACGCTATCCGAAATAGGAGCGACGTAAATTGAACAAATGTGATAGAATTTTGCTGAATTCTTAAATTAACCATAATATAAAATGGTCTAATCGGGTCTCTGTTCGCCCTACCCTAGAAGTTGAATAGTGCATTTCACTCGTAATTTCATGCGCTTTGAGATGCCGCTTAGCCCAATATGCTATCTGAAATAGGAGCGACGTAAATTGAACGAATGTGATAGAATTTCGCTGAATTCTTTTATTAACCAAAATGTAAAATGATCTAATCGGGTCTCTGTTCGCCCTAGCCTAGAAGTTTAATAGTGCATTTTAGTCGCCATTCCACGTGCTTTAAGATGCCGCCCAGCCCAGTACGCTATCTGAAATAGGAGCGACGTAAGTTTAACAAATGTGATAGAATTACTCCGAATTTTTATATTAACCGTAATATAAAATGGTCTAATGGGGTCTCTGTTTACCTTATCCTAAAAGTTTAATAGTGCATTATACGCGCCATTTCATGCGCTTTGAGATGCCGAATAGCCCAATACGCTATCTGAAATAGGAGCGACGTAAATTGAACAAATGTGATAGAATTTCCGTGTATTTTTATATTAACCTTAATGTAAAATGATCTAATCGGGTCTCTGTTCTCCCTACCATAGAAGTCTAACAGTGCATTTCCCTAGCCATTTCATGCGCTTTGAGATGCCGCTTAGCCCAATACGCTCTCTGAAATAGGAGCGACTTAAGTTGAACAAATGTGATAGAATTTCGCTGAATTCTTTCATTATCGATAACGTAAAATGATCTGATCGGGTCTCTGTTCGCCCTAGTCTAGAAGTTTAATAGTGCATCTTATTCGCCATTTCATGCGCTTTGAGATGCCGCTTAGCCGAATGCGCTATCTGAAATAGGAGCGACGTAAATTGAACAAATGTGATAGAATTTCCCTGAAATCTTATATTACACAAAATATAAAATGATCTAATCGGGTCTCCGATTGCCCTACCGTAGAAGTTTAATAGTGCATTTTACTCGCCATTGCATGTGCTTTGAGATGCCGCATAGCCCAATATGCTATCTGAAATAGGAGCGACGTAAATTGAACAAATGTGATAGAATTTCCGTGAATTCTTTTATTAACCATAATGTAAAATGATCTAATCGGGTCTCTGTTCGCCCTAGCCTAGAAGTTTAATAGTGCATTTTATGCGCCATTTCATGCGCTTGGAGATGCCGCTTAGCCCAATAGGCTATCTGAAATAGGAGCGACGTAAATTGAACAAATGTGATGGGATTTCCCTGAAATCTTATATTAAACAACATATAAAATGATCTAATCGGGTCTCTGATTGCCCTATCATAGAAGGTTAATAGTGCATTTTCCTCGCCATTCCACGCGCTTCAAGATGCCGCCAAGCCGAGTACGCTATCTGAAATAGGAGCGACGTAAATTGAACAAATGTTATAGAATTTTGCTGAATTCTTAAATTAACCATAATATAAAATGATCTAATCGGGTCTCTGTTTGCCCTACCCTAGAAGTTTAATAGTGCATTTTACTCCCCATTTCATGCGCTTTGAGACGTCGCTTTGCCCAATACGCGATCCGAAATAGGAGCGACGTAAATTGAACAAATGTGATAGAATTTCGCTGAACTCTTATATTAACCTTAATGTAAAATGATGTAATCGGGTCTCTCTTCGCCCAACCCTAGAAGTATAATAGTGCATTTTATTCCCCATTTCATGCGCTTTGAGATGCCGCTTAGCCAAATACGCTATCTGAAATAGGAGCGACGTAAATTGAACAAATGTTATAGAATTTTGCTGAATTCTTAAATTAACCATAATATAAAATGATCTAATCGGGTCTCTGTTTGCCGTACCCTAGAAGTTCAATAGTGCATTCTACTCGCCATTTCATGCGCTTTGAGATGCCGATTAGCCCAATACGCTATCTTACATTGGAGCGACGTAAATTGAACAAATGTGATAGAATTTCGCTGAATTCTTATATTAACCAAAATATAAAATGATCTATACGGGTCTCTGATTGCCCTATCGTAGAAGTTTAATAGTGCATTTTACTCGCCATTCCACGCTCTTCAAGATGCCGCCGAGCCCAGTACGCTATCTGAAATAGGAGCGACGTAAATTGAACAAATGTGATAGAATTACGCTGAATTCTTTTATTAACCCTAATATAAAATGATCTAATCGGGTCTCTGTTTGTCTTACCCTAGAAGTTTAATAGTGCATTTTACTCGCCATTTCATGCGCTTTGAGATGCCGCTTAGCCCAATACGCTATCTGATATAGGAGCGACGTAAATTGAACAAATGTGATAGAATCCCGCTGAATTCTTAAATTAACCATAATATAGAATGATCTACTCGGGTCTCTGTTTGCCCTACCCTAGAAGTTTAATAGTGCATTTTACTCGCCATTTCATGCGCTTTGAGATGCCGCTTAGCCCAATACGCTACCTGAAATAGGAGCGACGTAAATTGAACAAATGTGATAGAATTACGCTGAATTCTTATATTAACCGTAATATAAAGTGATCTAACCGGGTCTCCGTTTGCCTTACCCTAGAAGTTTAATAGTGCATTTTACTCCCCATTTCATGCGCTTTGAGATGCCGCTTAGCCCAATACGCTATCTGATATAGGAGCGACGTAAATTGAACAAATGTGATAGAATCCCGCTGAATTCTTAAATTAACCATAATATAGAATGATCTAATCGGGTCTCTGTTTCCCTACCCTAGAGGTTTAATAGTGCACTTTACTCGCCATTTCAGACGCTTTGAGATGCCGCTTAGCCCGATACGCTATCTGAAATATGAGCGACGTAAATTGAACAAATGTGATAGAATTTCGCTGAACACTTATATTAACCTTAATGTTAAATGATGTAATCGGGTCTCTCTTCGCCCAACCCTAGAAGTATTAGTGCATTTTATTCCCCATTTCATGCGCTTTGAGATGCCGCTTAGCCCAATACGCTATCTGAAATAGGAGCGACGTAAATTGAAAGAATGTGATAGTATTTCGCTGAATTCTTAAATTAACCATAATATAAAATGGTCTAATCGGGTCTCTGTTTGCCCTACCCTAGAACTTTAATAGTGCATTTTATTCGCCATTTCATACGCTTTGAGATGCCGCCTAACCCAATACGCTATCTGAAATTGGAGCGACGTAAATTGAACAAATGTGATAGAATTTCGCTGAATTCTTATATTAACCAAAATATAAAATGATCTAATCGGGTCTCTGATTGCCCTATCATAGAAGTTTAATAGTGCATTTTACTCGCCACTCCACGCGCTTTAGGATGAATCCTAGCCCAGTACGCTATCCGAAATAGGAGCGACGTAAATTGAACAAATGTGATAGAATTTTGCTGAATTCTTAAATTAACCATAATATAACATGATCTGATCGGGTCTCTGTTTGCCCTACCCTAGAAGTTTAATAGTGCATTTTACTCGCCATTTCATGCGCTTTGAGACGCCGCCTAGGCCAGTATGCTATCTGAAATAGGAGCGACGTAACTTGAACAAATGTGATAGAATTACGCTGCATTCTTATATTAACCTTAATATAAAATGATCTAATCGGGTCTCTGATTGCCCTATCATAGAAGATTAGTAGTGCATTTTACTCGCCATTCCACGCGCTTTAAGATGCCGCCTAGCCCAGTACGCTATCTGAAATAGGAGCGACGTAACTTGAACAAATGTTATAGAATTTTGCTGAGTTCTTAAATTAACCTTAATGTAAAATGATCTAATCGGGTCTCTGTTCGCCCAACCCTAGAAGTTTAATAGTGCATTTCACTCGTCATTTCATGCGCTTTGAGATGCCGCTTAGCCCAATACGCTATCTGAAATAGGAGCGACGTAAATTGAACAAATGTGATAGAATATCCCTGAATGCTTATAGTAACCTTAATGTGAAATGATCTAATCGGGTCTCTATTCGCCCTACGCTAGAAGTTTCATAGTGCATTTCGCTCGTCATTTCATGCGCTTTGAGATGCCGTATAGCCCAATACGCTATCTGAAATAGGAGCGACGTAAATTGAACAAATGTGATAGAATTTCGCTGAATTCTCATATTAACCAAAATATAAAATAATCTAATCGGGCCACTGATTGCCCTATCATAGAAGTTTAATAGTGCATTTTACTCGCCATTCCACGCGCTTTAAGATGCAGCCTAGCCCAGTACACTATTTGAAATATGAGCGACGTAAATTGAACAAATGTAATAGAATTTCGCTGAATTATTAAATTAACCATAATATAAAATGATCTAATCGGGTCTCTGTTTGCCCTACCCTAGAAGTTTAATAGTGCATGTTACTCGCCAATTCAATCGCTTTGAGATGCCGCCCAGCCCAGTACGCTATCTGAAATGGGAGCGACGTAAGTTGAACAAATGTGATAGAATTACGCTGAATTCTTATAGTAACCGTAATATAAAATGATTTAATCGGGTCTCTGTTTGCCTTATCCTAGAAGTTTAATAGTGCATTATACTCGCCATTTCATGCGCTTTTAGATGCCGCATAGCCCAGGACGCTATCTGAAATAGAAGCGACGCAAATTGAACAAATGTGATAGAATTTCCGTGAATTCTTTTATTAACCATAATGTAAAATGATCTAATCGGGTCTCTGTTCGCCCTAGCCTAGAAGTTTAATAGTGCATTTTACTCGCCATTCCACGCGCTTCAAGATGCCGCCAAGCCCAGTACGCTATCTGAAATAGGAGCGACGTAAATTGAACAAATGTGATAGAATTTCGCTGAATTCTCATATTAACCAAAATATAAAATAATCTAATCGGGCCACTGATTGCCCTATCATAGAAGTTTAATAGTGCATTTTACTCGCCATTCCACGCGCTTTAAGATGCAGCCTAGCCGAGTACACTATTTGAAATATGAGCGACGTAAATTGAACAAATGTGATAGAATTTCGCTGAAGTATTAAATTAACCATAATATAAAATGATCTAATCGGGTCTCTGTTTGCCCTACCCTAGAAGTTTAATACTGCATGTTACTCGCCATTTCAATCGCTTTGAGATGCCGCTTAGCCCAATACGCTATCTGAAATAGGGGCGACGTAAATTGAACAAATGTGATGGAATTTCACTGAATTCTTATATTAACATTAATGTAAAATGATATAATCGGGTCTCTGTTTGCCCTGCCCTAGAAGTTTAATAGTCCATTCTCCGCGCCATTTCATGCGCTTTGAGATGCCGCTTAACCCATTACGCTATCTGAAATAGGAGCGACGTAAATTGAACAAATGTGATAGAATTTCGCTGAATTCTTAAATTAACCATAATATAAAATGATCTAATCGGGTCTCTGCTAGCCCTACCCTAGAAGTTTAATAGTGCATTTTACTCGTTATTTCATGCGCTTTGAGATGCCGCCTTGCCCAATACGCTATCTGAAATAGGAGCGACGTAAATTGAACGAATGTGATAGTATTTCGCTGAATTCTTAAATTAACCATAATATAAAATGGTCTAATCGGGTCTCTGTTTGCCCTACCCTAGAACTTTAATAGTGCATTTGACTCGTCATTTCACCCGCTTTCAGATGCCGCTTAGCTCAATACGCTATATGAAATAGGAGCGATATAAATTGAAAAAATGTGATAGAATTACGCTGAATTCTTATATTAACCGTAATATAAAGTGATCTAACCGGGTCTCTGTTTGCCCTACCCTAGAAGTTTAATAGTGCATTCTACTCGCCATTTCATGCGGTTTGAGATGCCGGTTAGCCCAATACGCTACCTGAAATAGGAGCGACGTAAATTGAACAAATGTGATAGAATTACGCTGAATTCTTATATTAACCGTAATATAAAGTGATCTAACCGGGTCTCTGTTTGCCTTACCCTAGAAGTTTAATGGTGCATTTTACTCCCCATTTCATGCGCTTTGAGATGCCGCTTAGCCCAATACGCTATCTGATATAGGCGCGACGTAAATTGAACAAATGTGATAGAATCCCGCTGAATTCTTAAATTAACCATAATATAGAATGATCTACTCGGGTCTCTGTTTGCCCTACCCTAGAAGTTTAATAGTGCATTTTACTCGCCATTTCATACGCTTTGAGAT
The DNA here is from genome assembly GCA_916610135.2 of Macropis europaea. Taxonomy (NCBI): domain Eukaryota; kingdom Metazoa; phylum Arthropoda; class Insecta; order Hymenoptera; family Melittidae; genus Macropis; species Macropis europaea. The sequence goes on from CAKAJE020001637.1 coordinate 161,062, forward strand.
GCCGCTTAGCCCGATACGCTATCTGAAATATGAGCGACGTAAATTGAACAAATGTGATAGAATTTCGCTGAACTCTTATATTAACCTTAATGTAAAATGATGTAATCGGGTCTCTCTTCGCCCAACCCTAGAAGTATAATAGTGCATTTTATTCCCCATTTCATGCGCTTTGAGATGCCTCTTAGCCCAATACGCTATCTGAAATAGGAGCGACGTAAATTGAAAGAATGTGATAGTATTTCGCTGAATTCTTAAATTAACCGTAATATAAAATGATCTAAACGGGTCTCTGTTTGCCCTACCCTAGAACTTTAATAGTGCATTTTATTCGCCATTTCATACGCTTTGAGATGCCGCTTAACCCAATACGCTATCTGAAATAGGAGCGACGTAAATTGAACAAATGTGATAGAATTTCGCTGAATTCTTATATTAACCAAAATATAAAATGATCTAATCGGGTCTCTGATTGCCCTATCATAGAAGTTTAATAGTGCATTTTACTCGCCACTCCACGCGCTTTAGGATGCCGCCTAGCCCAGTACGCTATCCGAAATAGGAGCGACGTAAATTGAACAAATGTGATAGAATTTTGCTGAATTCTTAAATTAACCATAATATAAAATGATCTGATCTGGTCTCTGTTTGCCCTACCCTAGAAGTTTAATAGTGCATTTTACTCGCCATTTCATGCGCTTTGAGATGCCGCCTAGCCCAGTACGCTATCTGAAATAGGAGCGACGTAACTTGAACAAATGTGATAGAATTACGCTGCATTCTTATATTAACCTTAATATAAAATGATCTAATCGGGTCCGTGTTTGCCTTATCCTAGAAGTTTATTAGCGCATTTTACTCGCCATTTCATGCGCTTTGAGAGGCCGCGTAGCCCAATACGCTATCTGAAATAGGAGCGACGTAAATTGAACAAATGTGATAGAATATCCCTGAATTCTTATAGTAACCTTAATATAAAATGTTCTAATCGGGTCTCTGTTCGGCCTACCCTAGAAGTTTAATAGTGCATTTCACTCGCAATTTCATGCGCTTTGAGATGCCGCTTAGCCCAATATGCTATCTGAAATCGGAGCGACGTAAATTGAACAAATGTGATAGAATTTCGCTGAATTCTTTTATTAACCAAAATGTAAAATGATCTAATCGGGTCTCTGTTCGCCCTAGCCTAGAAGTTTAATAGTGCAGTTTAGTCGCCATTCCACGCGCTATAAGATGCCGCCCAGCCCAGAACGCTATCTGAAATAGGAGCGACGTAAGTTGAACAAATGTGATAGAATTTCGCTGAATTCTTTTATTAACCAAAATGTAAAATGTTCTAATCGGGTCCCTGTTCGCCCTAGCCTAGAAGTTTAATAGTGCATTTTAGTCGCCATTCCACGCGCCTTAAGATGCCGCCCAGCCCAGTACGCTATCTGAAATAGGAGCGACGTAACTTGAACAAATGTGATAGAATTACGCTGCATTCTTATATTAACCTTAATATAAAATGATCTAATCTGGTCCCTGTTTGCCTTATCCTAGAAGTTTATTAGCGCATTTTACTCGGCATTTCATGCGCTTTGAGAGGCCGCTTAGCCCAATACGCTATCTGAAATAGGAGCGACGTAAATTGAACAAATGTGTAGATTTTCGCTGAATTCTTAAATTATCCATAATATAAAATGATCTAATCGGGTCTCTGTTCGGCCTACCCTAGAAGTTTAATAGTGCATTTCACTCGTAATTTCATGGGCTTTGAGATGCCGCTTAGCCCAATATACTATCTGAAATAGGAGCGACGTAAGTTTAACAAATGTGACAGAATTACTCCGAATTTTTATATTAACCGTAATATAAAATGGTCTAATCGGGTCTCTGTTTGCCTTATCCTAAAAGTTTAATAGTGCATTATACTCGCCATTTCATGCGCTTTGAGATGCCGCATAGCTCAATACGCTATCTGAAATAGGAGCGACGTAAATTGAACAAATGTGATAGAATTTCCGTCTATTTTTATATTAACCTTAATGTAAAATGATCTAATCCGGTCTCTGTTCACCCTACCATAGAAGTCTAACAGTGAATTTCCCTAGCCATTTCATGCGCTTTGAGAAGCCGCTTAGCCCAATACGCTCTCTGAAATAGGAGCGACTTAAGTTGAACAAATGTGATAGAATTTCGCTGAATTCTTTTATTAACGATAACGTAAAATGATCTGATCGGGTCTCTGTTCGCCCTAGTCTAGAAGTTTAATAGTGCATTTTATTCGCCATTTCATGCGCTTTGAGATGCCGCTTAGCCGAATGCGCTATCTGAAATAGGAGCGACGTAAATTGAACAAATGTGATAGAATTACGCTGAATTCTTATAGTAACCGTAATATAAAATGATTTAATCGGGTCTCTGTTTGCCTTATCCTAGAAGTTTAATAGTGCATTATACTCGCCATTTCATGCGCTTTTAGATGCCGCTTAGCCCAGGACGCTATCTGAAATAGAAGCGACGTAAGTTGAACAAATGTGATAGAATTTCACTGAATTCTTAAATTAACCATAATATAAAAAAATCTAATCGGGTCTCTGTTTGCCCTACCGTAGAAGTTTAATAGTGCATTTTACTCGCCATTGCATGTGCTTTGAGATGCCGCATAGCCCAATATGCTATCTGAAATAGGAGCGACGTAAGTTGAACAAATCTGATAGAATTTCGCTGAATTCTTTTATTAGCCATAATGTAAAATGATCTGATCGGGTCTGTGTTCGCCCTAGCCTAGTAGTTTAATAGTGAATTTTATTCGCCACTTCATGCGCTCTGAGATGCCGCTTAGCCAAATACGCTATCTGAAATAGGAGCGACGTAAATTGAACAAATGTGATACAATTTCCCTGAAATCTTTTATTAAACAAAATGTAAAATGATCTAATCGGGTCTCTGATTGCCCTATCATAGAAGTTTAGTAGTGAATTTTACTCGCCATTCCACGCGCTTTAAGATGCCGCCTAGCCCAGTATGCTATCTGAAATAGGAGCGACGTAAGTTGAAGAAATGTGATAGAATCACGCTGAATTCTTATATTAACCGTAATATAAAATGATCTAATCGGGTCTCTGTTTGGCTTATCCTAGAAGTTTAATAGTGCATTTTACTCGCCATTTCATGCGATTTGGAATGCCGATTAGCCCAATACTCTATCTGAAATAGGAGCGACGTAAATTGAACACATGTGATAGAATTTCGCTGAATTCTTAAATTAACCATAATATAAAATGATCTAATCGGGTCTCTGTTTGCCCTACCCTAGAAGTTTAATAGTGCATTTTACTCGCCATTTCATGCGCTTTGAGACGCCGCTTTGCCCAATACGCTATCTGAAATAGGAGCGACGTAAGTTGAACAAATGTAATAGAATTTCGCTGAATACTTATATTATCCTTAATGTAAGATGATCTAATCGGGTCTCTGTTCGCCCTACCCTAGAAGTTTAATAGTGCATTTCATTCGTCATTTGATGCACTTTGAGATGCCGCTTAGCCCAATACGCTATCTGAAATAGGAGCGACGTAAATTGAACAAATGTGATAGAATATCCCTGAATTCTTATAGTAACCTTAATGTGAAATGATCTAATCGGGTCTCTATTCGCTCTACGCTAGAAGTTTCATAGTGCATTTCACTCGTCATTTCATGCGCTTTGAGATGCCGCTTAGCCCAATACGCTATCTGAAATAGGAGCGGCGTAAATTGAACAAATGTGATAGAATTTCGCTGAATCCTTATATTAACCAAAATATAAAATGATCTAATCGGGTCTCTGTTTGCCCTACCCTAGAACTTTAATAGTGCATTTTACTCGTCATTTCACCCGTTTCAGATGCCGCTTAGCTCAATACGCTATATGAAATAGGAGCGATATAAATTGAATAAATGTGATGGAATTTCGCTGAATTCTTTTATTAACCATAATGTAAAATGATCTAATCGGGTCTCTGTTCGCTCTAGCCTTGATCTTTAATAGTGCATTTTATTCGCCATTTCATACGCTTTGAGATGCCGCTTAACCCAATACGCTATCTGAAATAGGAGCGACGTAAATTGAACAAATGTGATAGAATTTCGCTGAATTCTTAAATTAACCGTAATATAAAATGATCTGATCGGGTCTCTGTTTGCCCTACCCTAGAAGTTTAATAGTGCATTTTACTCGCCATTTCATGCGCTTTGAGATGCCGCCTAGCCCAGTACGCTATCTGAAATAGGAGCGACGTAACTTGAACAAATGTGATAGAATTACGCTGCATTCTTATATTAACCTTAATATAAAATGATCTAATCGGGTCCCCGTTTGCCTTATCCTAGAAGTTTATTAGCGCATTTTACTCGCCATTTCATGCGCTTTGAGAGGCCGCTTAGCCCAATACGCTATCTGAAATAGGAGCGACGTAAATTGAACAAATGTGATAGAATTTCACTGAATTCTTAAATTAACCATAATATAAAAAAATCTAATCGGGTCTCTGTTTGCCCTACCGTAGAAGTTTAATAGTGCATTTTACTCGCCACTGCATGTGCTTTGAGATGCCGCATAGCCCAATATGCTATCTGAAATAGGAGCGACGTAAGTTGAACAAATGTGATAGAATTTCCGTGAATTCTTTTATTAACCATAATGTAAAATGATCTAATCGGGTCTCTGTTCGCCCTAGCCTAGAAGTTTAATAGTGCATTTTATGCGCCATTTCATACGCTTGGAGATGCCGCTTAGCCCAATATGCTATCTGAAATAGGAGCGACGTAAGTTGAACAAATGTGATAGAATTTCCGTGAATTCTTTTATTAACCATAATGTAAAATGATCTAATCGGGTCTCTGTTCGGCCTACCCTAGAAGTTTAATAGTGCATTTCACTCGTAATTTCATGGGCTTTGAGATGCCGCTTAGCCCAATATACTATCTGAAATAGGAGCGACGTAAGTTTAACAAATGTGACAGAATTACTCCGAATTTTTATATTAACCGTAATATAAAATGGTCTAATCGGGTCTCTGTTTGCCTTATCCTAAAAGTTTAATAGTGCATTATACTCGCCATTTCATGCGCTTTGAGATGCCGCATAGCCCAATACGCTATCTGAAATAGGAGCGACGTAAATTGAACAAATGTGATAGAATTTCCGTCTATTTTTATATTAACCTTAATGTAAAATGATCTAATCCGGTCTCTGTTCACCCTACCATAGAAGTCTAACAGTGAATTTCCCTAGCCATTTCATGCGCTTTGAGAAGCCGCTTAGCCCAATACGCTCTCTGAAATAGGAGCGACTTAAGTTGAACAAATGTGATAGAATTTCGCTGAATTCTTTTATTAACGATAACGTAAAATGATCTGATCGGGTCTCTGTTCGCCCTAGTCTAGAAGTTTAATAGTGCATTTTATTCGCCATTTCATGCGCTTTGAGATGCCGCTTAGCCGAATGCGCTATCTGAAATAGGAGCGACGTAAATTGAACAAATGTGATAGAATTACGCTGAATTCTTATAGTAACCGTAATATAAAATGATTTAATCGGGTCTCTGTTTGCCTTATCCTAGAAGTTTAATAGTGCATTATACTCGCCATTTCATGCGCTTTTAGATGCCGCTTAGCCCAGGACGCTATCTGAAATAGAAGCGACGTAAGTTGAACAAATGTGATAGAATTTCACTGAATTCTTAAATTAACCATAATATAAAAAAATCTAATCGGGTCTCTGTTTGCCCTACCGTAGAAGTTTAATAGTGCATTTTACTCGCCATTGCATGTGCTTTGAGATGCCGCATAGCCCAATATGCTATCTGAAATAGGAGCGACGTAAGTTGAACAAATCTGATAGAATTTCGCTGAATTCTTTTATTAGCCATAATGTAAAATGATCTGATCGGGTCTGTGTTCGCCCTAGCCTAGTAGTTTAATAGTGAATTTTATTCGCCACTTCATGCGCTCTGAGATGCCGCTTAGCCAAATACGCTATCTGAAATAGGAGCGACGTAAATTGAACAAATGTGATACAATTTCCCTGAAATCTTTTATTAAACAAAATGTAAAATGATCTAATCGGGTCTCTGATTGCCCTATCATAGAAGTTTAGTAGTGAATTTTACTCGCCATTCCACGCGCTTTAAGATGCCGCCTAGCCCAGTATGCTATCTGAAATAGGAGCGACGTAAGTTGAAGAAATGTGATAGAATCACGCTGAATTCTTATATTAACCGTAATATAAAATGATCTAATCGGGTCTCTGTTTGGCTTATCCTAGAAGTTTAATAGTGCATTTTACTCGCCATTTCATGCGATTTGGAATGCCGATTAGCCCAATACTCTATCTGAAATAGGAGCGACGTAAATTGAACACATGTGATAGAATTTCGCTGAATTCTTAAATTAACCATAATATAAAATGATCTAATCGGGTCTCTGTTTGCCCTACCCTAGAAGTTTAATAGTGCATTTTACTCGCCATTTCATGCGCTTTGAGACGCCGCTTTGCCCAATACGCTATCTGAAATAGGAGCGACGTAAGTTGAACAAATGTAATAGAATTTCGCTGAATACTTATATTATCCTTAATGTAAGATGATCTAATCGGGTCTCTGTTCGCCCTACCCTAGAAGTTTAATAGTGCATTTCATTCGTCATTTGATGCACTTTGAGATGCCGCTTAGCCCAATACGCTATCTGAAATAGGAGCGACGTAAATTGAACAAATGTGATAGAATATCCCTGAATTCTTATAGTAACCTTAATGTGAAATGATCTAATCGGGTCTCTATTCGCTCTACGCTAGAAGTTTCATAGTGCATTTCACTCGTCATTTCATGCGCTTTGAGATGCCGCTTAGCCCAATACGCTATCTGAAATAGGAGCGGCGTAAATTGAACAAATGTGATAGAATTTCGCTGAATCCTTATATTAACCAAAATATAAAATGATCTAATCGGGTCTCTGTTTGCCCTACCCTAGAACTTTAATAGTGCATTTTACTCGTCATTTCACCCGTTTCAGATGCCGCTTAGCTCAATACGCTATATGAAATAGGAGCGATATAAATTGAATAAATGTGATGGAATTTCGCTGAATTCTTTTATTAACCATAATGTAAAATGATCTAATCGGGTCTCTGTTCGCTCTAGCCTTGATCTTTAATAGTGCATTTTATTCGCCATTTCATACGCTTTGAGATGCCGCTTAACCCAATACGCTATCTGAAATAGGAGCGACGTAAATTGAACAAATGTGATAGAATTTCGCTGAATTCTTAAATTAACCGTAATATAAAATGATCTGATCGGGTCTCTGTTTGCCCTACCCTAGAAGTTTAATAGTGCATTTTACTCGCCATTTCATGCGCTTTGAGATGCCGCCTAGCCCAGTACGCTATCTGAAATAGGAGCGACGTAACTTGAACAAATGTGATAGAATTACGCTGCATTCTTATATTAACCTTAATATAAAATGATCTAATCGGGTCCCCGTTTGCCTTATCCTAGAAGTTTATTAGCGCATTTTACTCGCCATTTCATGCGCTTTGAGAGGCCGCTTAGCCCAATACGCTATCTGAAATAGGAGCGACGTAAATTGAACAAATGTGATAGAATTTCACTGAATTCTTAAATTAACCATAATATAAAAAAATCTAATCGGGTCTCTGTTTGCCCTACCGTAGAAGTTTAATAGTGCATTTTACTCGCCACTGCATGTGCTTTGAGATGCCGCATAGCCCAATATGCTATCTGAAATAGGAGCGACGTAAGTTGAACAAATGTGATAGAATTTCCGTGAATTCTTTTATTAACCATAATGTAAAATGATCTAATCGGGTCTCTGTTCGCCCTAGCCTAGAAGTTTAATAGTGCATTTTATGCGCCATTTCATACGCTTGGAGATGCCGCTTAGCCCAATAGGCTATCTGAAATAGGAGCGACGTAAATTGAACAAATGTGATGGGATTTCCCTGAAATTTTATATTAAACAAAATATAAAATGATCTAATCGGGTCTCTGATTGCCCTATCATAGAAGGTTAATAGTGCATTTTCCTCGCCATTCCACGCGCTTCAAGATGCCGCCAAGCCGAGTACGCTATCTGAAATAGGAGCGACGTAAATTGAACAAATGTTATAGAAGTTTGCTGAATTCTTAAATTAACCATAATATAAAATGATCTAATCGGGTCTCTGTTTGCCCTACCCTAGAAGTTTAATAGTGCATTTTACTCGCCATTTCATGCGCTTTGAGACGCCGCTTTGCCCAATACGCTATCTGAAATAGGAGCGACGTAAGTTGAACAAATGTAATAGAATTTCGCTGAATACTTATATTATCCTTAATGTAAGATGATCTAATCGGGTCTCTGTTCGCCCTACCCTAGAAGTTTAATAGTGCATTTCATTCGTCATTTGATGCACTTTGAGATGCCGCTTAGCCCAATACGCTATCTGAAATAGGAGCGACGTAAATTGAACAAATGTGATAGAATATCCCTGAATTCTTATAGTAACCTTAGTGTGAAATGATCTAATCGGGTCTCTATTCGCTCTACGCTAGAAGTTTCATAGTGCATTTCACTCGTCATTTCATGCGCTTTGAGATGCCGCTTAGCCCAATACGCTATCTGAAATAGGAGCGGCGTAAATTGAACAAATGTGATAGAATTTCGCTGAATCCTTATATTAACCAAAATATAAAATGATCTAATCGGGTCTCTGATTGCCCTATCGTAGAAGTTTAATAGTGCATTTTACTCGTAATTTCATGCGCTTTGAGATGCCGCTTAGCCCAATATGCTATCTGAAATAGGAGCGACGTAAATTGAACGAATGTGATAGAATTTCGCTGAATTCTTTTATTAACCAAAATGTAAAATGATCTAATCGGGTCTCTGTTCGCCCTAGCCTAGAAGTTTAATAGTGCATTTTAGTCGCCATTCCACGCGCTTTAAGATGCCGCCCAGCCCAGTACGCTATCTGAAATAGGAGCGACGTAAGTTTAACAAATGTGATAGAATTACTCCGAATTTTTATATTAACCGTAATATAAAATGGTCTAATCGGGTCTCTGTTTACCTTATCCTAAAAGTTTAATAGTGCATTTTACTCGCCATTCCACGCGCTTTAAGATGCCGCCTAGCCCAGTACGCTATCTGAAATGGGAGCGACGTAAATTGAACAAATGTGATGGGATTTCCCTGAAATCTTATATTAAACAACATATAAAATGATCTAATCGGGTCTCTGATTGCCCTATCATAGAAGGTTAATAGTGCATTTTCCTCGCGATTCCACGCGCTTCAAGATGCCGCCAAGCCGAGTACGCTATCTGAAATAGGAGCGACGTAAATTGAACAAATGTTATAGAATTTTGCTGAATTCTTAAATTAACCATAATATAAAATGATCTAATCGGGTCTCTGTTTGCCCTACCCTAGAAGTTTAATAGTGCATTTTACTCGCCATTTCATACGCATTGAGACGCCGCTTTGCCCAATACGCTATCTGAAATAGGAGCGACGTAAATTGAACAAATGTAATAGAATTTCGCTGAATCCTTATATTATCCTTAATGTAAGATGATCTAATCGGGTCTCTGTTCGCCCTACCCTAGAAGTTTAATAGTGCATTTCATTCGTCATTTGATGCACTTTGAGATGCCGCTTAGCCCAATACGCTATCTGAAATAGGAGCGACGTAAATTGAACAAATGTGATAGAATATCCCTGAATTCTTATAGTAACCTTAATGTGAAATGATCTAATCGGGTCTCTATTCGCTCTACGCTAGAAGTTTCATAGTGCATTTCACTCGCCATTTCATGCGCTTTGAGATGCCGCTTACCCCAATACGCTATCTGAAATAGGAGCGACGTAAATTGAACAAATGTGATAGAATTTCGCTGAATTCTTATATTAGCCAAAATATAAAACGATCAAATCGGGCCACTGATTGCCCTATCATAGAAGTTTAATAGTGCATTTTACTCGCCATTTCACGCGCTTTAAGATGCCGCCTAGCCCAGTACACTATCAGAAATATGAGCGACGTAAATTGAACAAATGTGATAGAATTTCGCTGAATTCTTAAATTAACCATAATATAAAATGATCTAATCGGGTCTCTGTTTGCCGTACCCTAGAAGTTTAATAGTGCATTCTACTCGCCATTTCATGCGCTTTGAGATGCCGATTAGCCCAATACGCTATCTTACATTGGAGCGACGTAAATTGAACAAATGTGATAGAATTTCGCTGAATTCTTATATTAACCAAAATATAAAATGATCTATACGGGTCTCTGATTGCCCTATCGTAGAAGTTTAATAGTGCATTTTACTCGTCATTCCACGCGCTTCAAGATGCCGCCGAGCCCAGTACGCTATCTGAAATAGGAGCGACGTAAATTGAACAAATGTGATAGAATTACGCTGAATTCTTTTATTATCCCCATTATAAAATGATCTAATCGGGTCTCTGTTTGTCTTACCCTAGAAGTTTAATAGTGCATTTTACTCGCCATTTCATGCGCTTTGAGATGCCGCTTAGCCCAATACGCTATCTGATATAGGAGCGACGTAAATTGAACAAATGTGATAGAATCCCGCTGAATTCTTAAATTAACCATAATATAGAATGATCTACTCGGGTCTCTGTTTGCCCTACCCTAGAAGTTTAATAGTGCATTTTACTCGCCATTTCATGCGCTTTGATATGCCTCTTAGCCCAATACGCTACCTGAAATAGGAGCGACGTAAATTGAACAAATGTGATAGAATTACGCTGCATTCTTATATTAACCGTAATATAAAGTGATCTAACCGGGTCTCTGTTTGCCTTACCCTAGAAGTTTAATAGTGCATTTTACTCCCCATTTCATGCGCTTTGAGATGCCGCTTAGACCAATACGCTATCTGATATAGGAGCGACGTAAATTGAACAAATGTGATAGAATCCCGCTGAATTCTTAAATTAACCATAACATAGAATGATCTAATCGGGTCTCTGTTTGCCCTACCCTAGAAGTTTAATAGTGCATTTTACTCGCCATTTCATACGCTTTGAGATGCCGCTTAGCCCGATACGCTATCTGAAATATGAGCGACGTAAATTGAACAAATGTGATAGAATTTCGCTGAACTCTTATATTTACCTTAATGTAAAATGATGTAATCGGGTCTCTCTTCGCCCAACCCTAGAAGTATAATAGTGCATTTTACTCGCCATTTCATGCGCTTTGAGATGCCTCTTAGCCCAATACGCTATCTGAAATAGGAGCGACGTAAATTGAAAGAATGTGATAGTATTTCGCTGAATTCTTAAATTAACCATAATATAAAATGGTCTAATCGGGTCTCTGTTTGCCCTACCCTAGAACTTTAATAGTGCATTTTATTCGCCATTTCATACGCTTTGAGATGCCGCTTAACCCAATACGCTATCTGAAATAGGAGCGACGTAAATTGAACAAATGTGATAGAATTTCGCTGAATTCTTATATTAACCAAAATATAAAATGATCTAATCGGGTCTCTGATTGCCCTAACATAGAAGTTTAATAGTGCATTTTACTCGCCACTCCACGCGCTTTAGGATGCCGCCTAGCCCAGTACGCTATCCGAAATAGGAGCGACGTAAATTGACCAAATGTGATAGAATTTTTCTGAATTCTTAAATTAACCATAATATAAAATGGTCTAATCGGGTATCTGTTTGCCCTACCCTAGAAGTTTAATAGTGCATTTTAATCGACATTTCATGCGCTTTGAGATGCCGATTAGCCCAATACGCTATCTTACATTGGAGCGACGTAAATTGAACAATTGTGATAGAATATTGCTGAATTCTTAAATTAAACGTAACATAAAATGATCTAATCGGGTCTCTGTTCGTCCTAGCCTACGAGTTTTATAGTGAATTTTATTCGCCATTTCATGCGCTTTGGGATGCCGCGTAGCCCAATACGCTATCTGAAATAGGAGCGACGCAAGTTAAACAAATGTGATAGAATTACGCTGAATTCTTATATTAACCGTTATATAAAATGATATAATCGGGTGTCTGTTTGAATTATCCAAGAAGTTTGATAGTGCATTTCACTCGCCATTTCATGCGCTTTGAGATGCCGCTTAACCCAATACGCTATCTGAAATAGGAGCGACGTAAAATGAACAAATGTGATAGAATTTTGCTGAATTCTCAAATTAACCATAATACAAAATGATCTAATCGGATCTCTGTTTGCCCTACCCTAGAAGTTTAATAGTGCATTTTACTCGTCATTTCACCCGCTTTCAGATGCCGCTTAGCTCAATACGCTATATGAAATAGGAGCGATATAAATTGAATAAATGTGATAGAATTTCGCTGAATTCTTTTATTAACCATAATGTAAAATGATCTAATCGGGTCTCTGTTCGTTCTAGCCTTGAACTTTAATAGTGCATTTTATTCGCCATTTCATTCGCTTTGAGATGCCGCTTAGCCCAATACGCTATCTGATATAGGATCGACGTAAATTGAACAAATGAGATAGAATTCGGCTGAATTCTTATATTAACCAAAATATAAAATGATCTAATCGGGTCTCTGATTGCCCTATCTTAGAAGGCTAATAGTGCATTTTACTCGCTATTCCACGCGCTTTAAGATGCCGGCTAGCCGAGTAGGCTATCTGAAATAGGAGTGACGTAAATTTAACAAATGTGACAGAATTTCGCTGAATTCTTTTATTAACCATAATGTAAAATGATCTAATCGGGTCTCTGTTCGCCCTAGCCTAGAAGTTTAATAGTGCATTTTATTCGCCATTTCATGCGCTTTGAGATGCCGCTTAGCCCAATACGCTATCTGAAATATCAGCGACGTAAATTGAACAAATGTGATAAAATTTCTCTGAATTCTTATATTAACCTTAATGTAAAATGATCTAATCGGGTCTCTGTTCGCCCTAGCCTAGAAGTTTAATAGTGCATTTTATTCGCCTTTTCATGCGCTTTGAGATGCCGCTTAGCCCAATACGCTATCTGAAATATCAGTGACGTAAATTGAACAAATGTGATAGAATTTCGCTGAATTCTTATATTAACCTTAATGTAAAATGATCTAATCGGGCTCTGTTCGCCCTACCATAGAAGTCTAATAGTGCATTTCACTCGCCATTTCATGCGCTTTAAGTTGCCGCCTAGCCCAGTACGCTATCTGAAATAGCAGCGACGTAACTTGAACAAATGTGATAGAATTACGCTGCATTCTTATATTAACCGTAATATAAAATGATCTAATCGGATCTCTGTTCGCCCTACCCTAGAAGTTTAATAGTGCATTTCATTCGTCATTTGATGCACTTTGAGGTGCCGCTTAGCCCAATACGCTATCTGAAATAGGAGCGACGTAAATTGAACAAATGTGATAGAATATCCCTGAATTCTTATTGTAACCTTAATATAAAATGATCTAATCGGGTCTCTGTTCGCCCTACCCTAGAAGTTTAATAGTGCATTTCATTCGCCATTTGATGCACTTTGAGGTGCCAGTCAGCCCAATACGCTACCTGAATTAGGAGCGACGTAAATTGAACAAATGTGATAGAATTTTGCTGAATTCTCAAATTAACCATAATATAAAATGATCTAATCGGGTCTCTGCTTGCCCTACCCTAGAAGTTTAATAGTGCATTTTACTCGTTATTTCATGCGCTTTGAGATGCCGCCTTGCCCAATACGCTCTCTGAAATAGGAGCGACGTAAATTGAACAAATGTGATAGTATTTCGCTGAATTCTTAAATTAACCATAATATAAAATGGTCTAATCGGGTCTCTGTTTGCCCTACCCTATAACTTTAATAGTGCATTTTACTCGTCATTTCACCCGCTTTCAGATGCCGCTTAGCTCAATACGCTATATGAAATAGGAGCGATATAAATTGAATAAATGTGATAGAATTTCACTGAATTCTTTTATTAACCATAATGTAAAATGATCTAATCGGGTCTCTGTTCGTTCTAGCCTTGAACTTTAATAGTGCATTTTATTCGCCATTTCATACGCTTTGAGATGCCGCTTAACCCAATACGCTATCTGAAATAGGAGCGACGTAAATTGAACAAATGTGATAGAATTTCGCTGAATTCTTATATTAACCAAAATATAAAATGATCTAATCGGGTCTCTGATTGCCCTATCATAGAAGTTTAATAGTGCATTTTACTCGCCACTCCACGCGCTTTAGGATGCCGCCTAGCCCAGTACGCTATCCGAAATAGGAGCGACGTAAGTTGAACAAATGTGATAGAATTTTTCTGAATTCTTAAATTAACCATAATATAAAATGGTCTAATCGGGTATCTGTTCGCCCTACCCTAGAAGTTCAATAGTGCATTTTAATCGACATTTCATGCGCTTTGAGATGCCGATTAGCCCAATACGCTATCTTACATTGGAGCGACGTAAATTGAACAATTGTGATAGAATATTGCTGAATTCTTAAATTAAACGTAACATAAAATGATCTAATCGGGTCTCTGTTCGTCCTAGCCTACGAGTTTTATAGTGAATTTTATTCGCCATTTCATGCGCTTTGGGATGCCGCGTAGCCCAATACGCTATCTGAAATAGGAGCGACGCAAGTTAAACAAATGTGATAGAATTACGCTGAATTCTTATATTAACCGTTATATAAAATGATATAATCGGGTGTCTGTTTGAATTATCCAAGAAGTTTGATAGTGCATTTCACTCGCCATTTCATGCGCTTTGAGATGCCGCTTAACCCAATACGCTATCTGAAATAGAAGCGACGTAAAATGAACAAATGTGATAGAATTTTGCTGAATTCTCAAATTAACCATAATACAAAATGATCTAATCGGATCTCTGTTTGCCCTACCCTAGAAGTTTAATAGTGCATTTTACTCGTCATTTCACCCGCTTTCAGATGCCGCTTAGCTCAATACGCTATATGAAATAGGAGCGATATAAATTGAATAAATGTGATAGAATTTCGCTGAATTCTTTTATTAACCATAATGTAAAATGATCTAATCGGGTCTCTGTTCGTTCTAGCCTTGAACTTTAATAGTGCATTTTATTCGCCATTTCATTCGCTTTGAGATGCCGCTTAGCCCAATACGCTATCTGATATAGGATCGACGTAAATTGAACAAATGAGATAGAATTCGGCTGAATTCTTATATTAACCAAAATATAAAATGATCTAATCGGGTCTCTGATTGCCCTATCTTAGAAGGCTAATAGTGCATTTTACTCGCTATTCCACGCGCTTTAAGATGCCGGCTAGCCGAGTAGGCTATCTGAAATAGGAGTGACGTAAATTTAACAAATGTGACAGAATTTCGCTGAATTCTTTTATTAACCATAATGTAAAATGATCTAATCGGGTCTCTGTTCGCCCTAGCCTAGAAGTTTAATAGTGCATTTTATTCGCCATTTCATGCGCTTTGAGATGCCGCTTAGCCCAATACGCTATCTGAAATATCAGCGACGTAAATTGAACAAATGTGATAAAATTTCTCTGAATTCTTATATTAACCTTAATGTAAAATGATCTAATCGGGTCTCTGTTCGCCCTAGCCTAGAAGTTTAATAGTGCATTTTATTCGCCTTTTCATGCGCTTTGAGATGCCGCTTAGCCCAATACGCTATCTGAAATATCAGTGACGTAAATTGAACAAATGTGATAGAATTTCGCTGAATTCTTATATTAACCTTAATGTAAAATGATCTAATCGGGCTCTGTTCGCCCTACCATAGAAGTCTAATAGTGCATTTCACTCGCCATTTCATGCGCTTTAAGTTGCCGCCTAGCCCAGTACGCTATCTGAAATAGCAGCGACGTAACTTGAACAAATGTGATAGAATTACGCTGCATTCTTATATTAACCGTAATATAAAATGATCTAATCGGATCTCTGTTCGCCCTACCCTAGAAGTTTAATAGTGCATTTCATTCGTCATTTGATGCACTTTGAGGTGCCGCTTAGCCCAATACGCTATCTGAAATAGGAGCGACGTAAATTGAACAAATGTGATAGAATATCCCTGAATTCTTATTGTAACCTTAATATAAAATGATCTAATCGGGTCTCTGTTCGCCCTACCCTAGAAGTTTAATAGTGCATTTCATTCGTCATTTGATGCACTTTGAGGTGCCAGTTAGCCCAATACGCTACCTGAATTAGGAGCGACGTAAATTGAACAAATGTGATAGAATTTTGCTGAATTCTCAAATTAACCATAATATAAAATGATCTAATCGGGTCTCTGCTTGCCCTACCCTAGAAGTTTAATAGTGCATTTTACTCGTTATTTCATGCGCTTTGAGATGCCGCCTTGCCCAATACGCTCTCTGAAATAGGAGCGACGTAAATTGAACAAATGTGATAGTATTTCGCTGAATTCTTAAATTAACCATAATATAAAATGGTCTAATCGGGTCTCTGTTTGCCCTACCCTATAACTTTAATAGTGCATTTTACTCGTCATTTCACCCGCTTTCAGATGCCGCTTAGCTCAATACGCTATATGAAATAGGAGCGATATAAATTGAATAAATGTGATAGAATTTCACTGAATTCTTTTATTAACCATAATGTAAAATGATCTAATCGGGTCTCTGTTCGTTCTAGCCTTGAACTTTAATAGTGCATTTTATTCGCCATTTCATACGCTTTGAGATGCCGCTTAACCCAATACGCTATCTGAAATAGGAGCGACGTAAATTGAACAAATGTGATAGAATTTCGCTGAATTCTTATATTAACCAAAATATAAAATGATCTAATCGGGTCTCTGATTGCCCTATCATAGAAGTTTAATAGTGCATTTTACTCGCCACTCCACGCGCTTTAGGATGCCGCCTAGCCCAGTACGCTACCCGAAATAGGAGCGACGTAAATTGAACAAATGTGATAGAATTTTGCTGAATTCTTAAATTAACCATAATATAAAATGATCTGATCGGGTCTCTGTTTGCCCTACCCTAGAAGTTTAATAGTGCATTTTACTCGCCATTTCATGCGCTTTGAGATGCCGCCTAGCCCAGTACGCCATCTGAAATAGGAGCGACGTAACTTGAACAAATGTGATAGAATTACGCTGCATTCTTATATTAACCTTAATATAAAATGATCTAATCGGGTCTCTGTTCGGCCTACCCTAGAAGTTTAATAGTGCATTTCACTCGTAATTTCATGCGCTTTGAGATGCCGCTTAGCCCAATATGCTACCTGAAATCGGAGCGACGTAAATTGAACAAATGTGATAGAATTTCGCTGAATTCTTTTATTAACCAAAATGTAAAATGATCTAATCGGGTCTCTGTTCGCCCTAGCCTAGTAGTTTAATAGTGCATTTTAGTCGCCATTCCACGCGCTATAAGATTCCGCCCAGCCCAGAACACTATCTGAAATAGGAGCGACGTAAGTTGAACAAATGTGATAGAATTTCGCTGAATTCTTTTATTAACTAAAATGTAAAATGATCTAATCGGGTCTCTGTTCGCCCTAGCCTAGAAGTTTAATAGTGCATTTTAGTCGCCATTCCACGCGCTTTAAGATGCCGCCCAGCTCAGTACGCTATCTGAAATGGGAGCGACGTAAGTTGAACAAATGTGATAGAATTACGCTGAATTCTTATAGTAACCGTAATATAAAATGATTTAATCGGGTCTCTGTTTGCCTTATCCTAGAAGTTTAATAGTGCATTATACTCGCCATTTCATGCGCTTTTAGATGCCGCATAGCCCAGGACGCTATCTGAAATAGAAGCGACGTAAATTGAACAAATGTGATAGAATTTCACTGAATTCTTAAATTAACCATAATATAAAAAAATCTAATCGGGTCTCTGTTTGCCCTACCGTAGAAGTATAATAGTGCATTTTACTCGCCATTGCATGTGCTTTGAGATGCCGCATAGCCCAATATGCTATCTGAAATAGGAGCGACGTAAATTGAACAAATGTGATAGAATTTCCGTGAATTCTTTTATTAACCATAATGTAAAATGATCTAATCGGGTCTCTGTTCGCCCTAGCCTAGAAGTTTAATAGTGCATTTTATGCGCCATTTCATGCGCTTTGAGATGCCGCATAGCCCAATACGCTATCTGAAATAGGAGCGACGTAAGTTGAACAAATGTGATAGAATTTCCGTGAATTCTTATATTAACGTTAATGTAAAATGATCTAATCGGGTCTCTGTTCACCCTACCATAGAAGTCTAACAGTGCATTTCACTAGCCAGTTCATGCGCTTTGAGATGCCGCTTAGCCCAATACGCTATCTGAAATAGGAGCGACGTAAGTTTAACAAATGTGATAGAATTACTCCGAATTTTTATATTAACCGTAATATAAAATGGTCTAATGGGGTCTCTGTTTACCTTATCCTAAAAGTTTAATAGTGCATTATACGCGCCATTTCATGCGCTTTGAGATGCCGAATAGCCCAATACGCTATCTGAAATAGGAGCGACGTAAATTGAACAAATGTGATAGAATTTCCGTGTATTTTTATATTAATCTTAATGTAAAATGATCTAATCGGGTCTCTGTTCACCCTACCATAGAAGTCTAACAGTGCATTTCCCTAGCCATTTCATGCGCTTTGAGATGCCGCTTAGCCCAATACGCTCTCTGAAATAGGAGCGACTTAAGTTGAACAAATGTGATAGAATTTCGCTGAATTCTTTTATTAACGATAACGTAAAATGATCTGATCGGGTCTCTGTTCGCCCTAGTCTAGAAGTTTAATAGTGCATTTTATTCGCCATTTCATGCGCTTTGAGATGCCGCTTAGCCGAATGCGCTATCTGAAATAGGAGCGACGTAAATTGAACAAATGTGATAGAATTTCCCTGAAATCTTATATTACACAAAATATAAAATGATCTAATCGGGTCTCTGATTGCCCTATCATAGAAGTTTAGTAGTGCATTTTACTCGCCAGTCCACGCGCTTTAAGATGCCGCCTAGCCCAGTACGCTATCTGAAATGGGAGCGACGTAAGCTGAACAAATGTGATAGAATTTCGCTGAATTCTTAAATTAACCATAATATAAAATGATCTAATCGGGTCTCTGTTTGCCGTACCCTAGAAGTTTAATAGTGCATTCTACTCGCCATTTCATGCGCTTTGAGATGCCGATTAGCCCAATACGCTATCTTACATTGGAGCGACGTAAATTGAACAAATGTGATAGAATTTCGCTGAATTCTTATATTAAGCAAAATATAAAATGATCTATACGGGTCTCTGATTGCCCTATCGTAGAAGTTTAATAGTGCATTTTACTCGCCATTCCACGCGCTTCAAGATGCCGCCGAGCCCAGTACGCTATCTGAAATGGGAGCGACGTAAATTGAACAAATGTGATAGAATTACGCTGAATTCTTTTATTAACCCTAATATAAAATGATCTAATCGGGTCTCTGTTTGTCTTACCCTAGAAGTTTAATAGTGCATTTTACTCGCCATTTCATGCGCTTTGAGATGCCGCTTAGCCCAATACGCTATCTGATATAGGAGCGACGTAAATTGAACAAATGTGATAGAATCCCGCTGATTTCTTAAATTAACCATAATATAGAATGATCTACTCGGGTCTCTGTTTGCCCTACCCTAGAAGTTTAATAGTGCATTTTACTCGCCATTTCATGCGCTTTGAGATGCCGCTTAGCCCAATACGCTATCTGAAACAGGAGCGACGTAAATTGAACAAATGTGATAGAATTACGCTGAATTCTTATATTAACCGTAATATAAAGTGATCTAACCGGGTCTCTGTTTGCCTTACCCTAGAAGTTTAATAGTGCATTTTACTCCACATTTCATGCGCTTTGAGATGCCTCTTAGCCCAATACGCTATCTGATATAGGAGCGACGTAAATTGAACAAATGTGATAGAATCCCGCTGAATTCTTAAATTAACCATAATATAGAATGATCTAATCGGGTCTCTGTTTGCCCTACCCTAGAAGTTTAATAGTGCATTTTACTCGCCATTTCAGACGCTTTGAGATGCCGCTTAGCCCGATACGCTATCTGAAATATGAGCGACGTAAATTGAACAAATGTGATAGAATTTCGCTGAACTCTTATATTAACCTTAATGTAAAATGATGTAATCGGGTCTCTCTTCGCCCAACCCTAGAAGTATAATAGTGCATTTTATTCCCCATTTCATGCGCTTTGAGATGCCGCTTAGCCCAATACGCTATCTGAAATAGGAGCGACGTAAATTGAAAGAATGTGATAGTATTTCGCTGAATTCTTAAATTAACCATAATATAAAATGGTCTAATCGGGTCTCTGTTTGCCCTACCCTAGAACTTTAATAGTGCATTTTATTCGCCATTTCATACGCTTTGAGATGCCGCCTAACCCAATACGCTATCTGAAATAGGAGCGACGTAAATTGAACAAATGTGATAGAATTTCGCTGAATTCTTATATTAACCAAAATATAAAATGATCTAATCGGGTCTCTGTTTGCCCTACCCTAGAAGATTAATAGTGCATTTTCCTCGCCATTTCATGCGCTTTGAGATGCCGCGTAGCCTAATACGCTATCTGAAATAGAAGCGACGTAAATTGAGCAAATGTGATAGAATTTCCGTGAATTCTTATATTAACATTAATGTAAATTTGTCTAATCGGGTTTCTGTTCGCCCTACCCTAGAAGTTTAATAGTGCATTTCACTCGTCATTTCATGCGCTTTGTGATGCCGCTTAGCCCAATAAGCTACCTGAAATAGGAGCGGCGTAAGCTGAACAAATGTGATAGAATATCGCTGAAATCTTATATTTACCACAATATAAAATGATCTAATCGGGTCTCTGTTCGCCCTAGCCTAGAACTTTAATAGTGGATTTTACTCGGCATTTCATGCGCTTTTAGATGCCACCTAGCCCAATACGCTATCTGAAATAGGGGCGACGTAAATGGAACAAATGTGATAAAATTACGCTGCATTCTTATATTAACAATAATATAAAAGGATCTAATCTGGTCTCTGATTGCCCTATCATAGTAGTTTAATAGTGAATTGTATTCGCCACTTCATGCGCTTTGAGATGCCGCTTAGCCGAATACGCTATCTGAAATAGGAGCGACGTAAATTGAACAAATGTGATACAATTTCCCTGAAATCTTTTATTAAACAAAATATAAAATGATCTAATCGGGTCTCTGATTGCCCTATCATAGAAGTTTAGTATTGAATTTTACTCGCCATTCCACGCGCTTTAAGATGCCGCCTAGCCCAGTATGCTATCTGAAATAGGAGCGACGTAAGTTGAAGAAATGTGATAGAATTACGCTGAATTCTTATATTAACCGTAATATAAAATGATCTAATCGGGTCTCTGTTTGGCTTATCCTAGAAGTTTAATAGTGCATTTTACTCGCCATGTCATGCGCTTTGGAATGCCGATTAGCCCAACACTCTATCTGAAATAGGAGCGACGTAAATTGAACACATGTGATAGAATTTCGCTGAATTCTTAAATTAACCTTAATGTAAAATGATCTAATCGGGCTCTGTTCGCCCCACCATAGAAGTCTAATAGTGCATTTCACTCGCCATTTCATGCGCTTTGAGATGCCGCATAGCCCAATACGCTATCTGAAATAGGAGCGACGTAAATTGAACAAATGTGATAGAATTTCCCTGAATTCTTATATTAACCTTAATGTAAAATGATCTAATCGGGTCTCTGTTCGCCCTACCATAGAAGTCTAATGGTGCATTTCACTCGCCATTTCATGCGCTTTGAGATGCTGCTTAGCCCAATATGCTATCTGAAATAGGAACGACGTAAATTGAACAAAAGTGATAGAATTTTACTGAATTCTTTTATTAACCAAAATGTAAAATGATCTAATCGGGTCTCTGTTCGCCCTACCCAAGAAGTTTAATAGTGCATTTCACTCGTCATTTCATGCGCTTTGAGATGCCGCATAGCCCAATATGCTATCTGAAATAGGAGCGACGTAAATTGAACAAATGTGATAGAATTTCCCTGAAATCTTATATTAAACAAAATATAAAATGATCTAATCGGGTCTCTGATTGCCCTATCATAGAAGATTAGTAACGCATTTTACTCGCCATTTCATGCGCTTTGAGATGCCACTTAGCCCAATACGCTATCTGAAATATCAGTGACGTAAATTGTACAAATGTGATAGAATTTCGCTGAATTCTTATATTAACCTTAATGTAAAATGATCTAATCGGGCTTTGTTCGCCCTACCATAGAAGTTTAATAGTGCATTTCATTCGTCATGTGATGCACTTTGAGGTGCCGCTTAGCCGAATACGCTATCTGAAATAGGAGCGACGTAAGTTGAACAAATGTGATAGAATATCCCTGAATTCTTATAGTAACCTTAATGTGAAATAATCTAATCGGGTCTCTATTCGCTCTACGCTAGAAGTTTCATAGTGCATTTCACTGGTCATTTCATGCGCTTTGAGATGCCGCTTAGCCCAATACGCTATCTGAAATAGGAGCGACGTAAATTGAACAAATGTGATAGAGTTTTCCTGAAATCTTATATTAAACAAAATATACAATGATCTAATCGGGTCTCTCTTTGCATTACCCTAGAAGTTTAATAGTGCATTTTACTCGCCATTTGATGCGCATTGAGATGCCACTTAGCCCAATACGCTATCTGAAATAGGAGCGACGTAAATTGAACAAATGTGATAGAATTTCCCTGAATTCTTATATTAACCCAAATATAAAATGATCTAATCGGGTCTCTGATTGCCCTTTCTTAGAAGGCTAATAGTGCATTTTACTCGCTATACCACGCGCTTTAAGATGCCGACTAGCCCAGTAGGCTATCTGAAATAGGAGTGACGTAAATTGAACAAATGTGATAGAATTACGCTTAATTCTTATATTAACCGTAATATAAAATGATCTAATCGGGTCTCTCTTTCCCTTACCCTAGAAGTTTAATAGTGCACTTCACTCGTCATTTCATGCGCTTTGAGGTGCCGCTTAGCCCTATAGGGTATCTGAAATAGGAGCGACGTAAATTTAACAAATGTGATAGAATTTCGCTGAATTCTTTTATTAACCATAATGTAAAATGATCTATTCGGGTCTCTGTTCGCCCTACCCTAAAAGTTTAATGGTGCATTTCTCTCGCCATTTCATGCGCTTTGAGATGCCGCTTAGCCCTATAGGCTATCTGAAATAGGAGCGATGTAAATTGAATAAATGTGATAGAATTTCGCTGAATTCTTTTATTAACCATAATGTAAAATGATCTAATCGGGTCTCTGTTCGCCCTAGCCTAGAAGTTTAATAGTGCATTTTATTCGCCATTTCATGCCCTTTGAGATGCCGCTTAGCCCAATACGCTATCTGAAATATCAGCGACGTAAATTGAACAAATGTGATAGAATTTCGCTGAATTCTTATATTAACCTTAATGTAAAATGATCTAATCGGATCTCTGTTCGCCCTACCCTAGAAGTATAATAGTGCATTTTACTCGCCATTTCAGGCGCTTTGAGATGCCGCTTAGCCCAATACGCTATCTGAAATATGAGCGACGTAAATTGAACAAATGTGATAGAATTTCCCTGAAATCATATATTAAACAAAATATAAAATGATCTAATCGGGTCTCTGATTGCCCTATCATAGAAGTGTAGTCGTGCATTTTACTCGCCCTTCCACGCCCTTTCAGATGCCGCTTAGCCCAATACGCTATCTGAAATATCAGTGACGTAAATTGTACAAATGTGATAGAATTTCGCTGAATTCTTATATTAACCTTAATGTAAAATGATCTAATCGGGCTTTGTTCGCCCTACCATAGAAGTCTAATAGTGCATTTCACTCGCCATTTCATGCGCTTTAAGATGCCGCCTAGCCCAGTACGCTATCTGAAATAGCAGTAACGTAACTTGAACAAATGTGATAGAATTACGCTGCATTCTTATATTAACCGTAATATAAAATGATCTAATCGGATCTCTGTTCGCCCTACCCTAGAAGTTTAATAGTGCATTTCATTCGTCATGTGATGCACTTTGAGGTGCCGCTTAGCCGAATACGCTATCTGAAATAGGAGCGACGTAAGTTGAACAAATGTGATAGAATATCCCTGAATTCTTATAGTAACCTTAATGTGAAATAATCTAATCGGGTCTCTATTCGCTCTACGCTAGAAGTTTCATAGTGCATTTCACTGGTCATTTCATGCGCTTTGAGATGCCGCTTAGCCCAATACGCTATCTGAAATAGGAGCGACGTAAATTGAACAAATGTGATAGAGTTTTCCTGAAATCTTCTATTCAACAAAATATACAATGATCTAATCGGGTCTCTCTTTGCATTACCCTAGAAGTTTAATAGTGCATTTTACTCGCCATTTCATGCGCATTGAGATGCCACTTAGCCCAATACGCTATCTGAAATAGGAGCGACGTAAATTGAACAAATGTGATAGAATTTGACTGAATTCTTATATTAACCCAAATATAAAATGATCTAATCGGGTCTCTGATTGCCCTATCATCGAAGTTTAATACTGCATTTCACTCGCCATTCCACGCGCTTTAAGATGCCGCCTAGCCCAGTACGCTATCTGAAATAGGAGCGACGTAAATTTAACAAATGTGACAGAATTTCGCTGAATTCTTTTATTAACCATAATGTAAAATGATCTAATCGGGTCTCTGTTCGTCCTAGCCTAGAAGTTTAATAGTGCATTTTACTCGCCTTTCCACGCGCTTTAAGATGCCGCCTAGCGCAGTACGCTATCTTAAATAGGAGCAATGTAAATTGAATAAATGTGATAGAATTTCGCTGAATTCTTTTATTAACCATAATGTAAAATGATCTAATCGGGTCTCTGTTCGTCCTAGCCTAGAAGTTTAATAGTGCATTTTATTCGCCATTTCATGCGCTTTGAGAAGCCGCTTAGCCCAATACGCTATCTGGATTATGAGCGACGTAAATTGAACAAATGTGATAGAGTTTCCCTGAAATCTTATATTAAATAAAATATAAAATGATCTAATCGGATCTCTGATTGCCCTATCATAGAAGTTTAGTCGTGCATTTTACTCGCCCTTCCACGCCCTTTAAGAAGCCGCCTAGCCCAGTACGCTATCTGAAATAGGAACGACGTAAATGGAACAAATGTGATAGAATTTTGCTGAATTATTAAATTAACCATAATATAAAATGATCTAATCGTGTGCCCTACCATAGAAGTTTAATAGTGCACTTCACTCGTCATTTCATGCGCTTTGAGATGCCGCTTAGCCCAATACGCTATCTGAAATAGGAGCGACGTAAATTTAACAAATGTGATAGAATTTCGCTGAATTCTTTTATTAACCATAATGTAAAATGATCTAATCGGGTCTCTGTTCGCCCTAGCCTAGAAGTTTAATAGTGTATTTTATTCGCCATTTCATGCGCTTTGAGATGCCGCTTAGCCCTATAGGCTATCTGAAATAGGAGCGATGTAAATTGAATAAATGTCATAGAATTTCGCTGAATTCTTTTATTAACCATAATGTAAAATGATCTAATCGGGTCTCTGTTCGCCCTAGCCAATAAGTTTAATAGTACATTTTATTCGCCATTTCATGCGCTTTGAGATGCCGCTTAGCCAAATACGCTATCTGAAATAGGAGCGACGTAAATTGAACAAATGTGATAGAATTTCGCTGAATTCTTATAATAACCAAATTATAAAATGATCTAATCGTGTCTCTGATTGCCCTATCATAGAAGTTTAATAGTGCATTTTACTCGCCATTCCACGCGCTTTAAGATGCCGCCCAGCCCAGTACGCTATCTGAAATAGGAGCAACGTAAATTGAACAAATGTGACAGAATTTTGCTGAATTCTAAAATTAACCATAATATAAAATGATCTAATCGGGTCTCTGTTTGCCCTGCCCTTTGAAGTTTAATAGTGCGTTTTACTCGACATTTCATGCGCTTTAAGATGCCGTCTAGCCCAGTAGGCTATCTGAAATAGGAGTGACGTAAATTGAACAAATGTGATAGAATTACGCTTAATTCTTATATTAACCGTAATATAAAATGATCTAATCGGGTCTCTCTTTCCCTTACCCTAGAAGTTTAATAGTGCACTTCACTCGCCATTTCATGCGCTTTGAGATGCCGCTTAGCCCAATACGCTATCTGAAATAGGAGCGACGTAAATTTAACAAAGGTGACAGAATTTCGCTGAATTCTTTTATTAACCATAATGTAAAATGATCTAATCGGGTCTCTGTTCGTCCTAGCTTAGAAGTTTGATAGTGCATTTTATTCGCCATTTCATGCGCTTTGAGAAGACGCTTAGCCCAATACGCTATCTGGAATATGAGCGACGTAAATTGAACAAATGTGATAGAGTTTCCCTGAAATCTTATATTAAACAAAATATAAAATGATCTAATCGGGTCTCTGATTGCCCTATCATAGAAGTTTAATAGTGCATTTCACTCATCATTTCATGCGCTTTAAGATGCCGCTTAGCCCAGTACGCTATGTGAAATAGGAGCGACGTAAATTGAACAAATGTGATAGATTTTTGCTGAATTCTTAAATTAACCATACTATAAAATGATCTAATCGGGTCTCTGTTTGCCCTACCCTAGAAGTTTAATAGTTCATTTCACTCGTAATTTCATGCGCTTTGAGATGCCGCTTAGCCCTATACGCTATCTGAAGTAGGAGCGACGTAAATTGAACAAATGTGATAGAATTTCTCTGAATTCTTTTATTAACCATAATGTAAAATGATCTAATCGGGTCTCTGTTCGTCCTAGCCTAGAAGTTTAATAGTGCATTTTATTCGCCATTTCATGCGCTTTGAGAAGCCGCTTAGCCCAATACGCTATCTGGAATATGAGCGACGTAAAT
This sequence comes from Macropis europaea, assembly GCA_916610135.2. NCBI lineage: Eukaryota > Metazoa > Arthropoda > Insecta > Hymenoptera > Melittidae > Macropis > Macropis europaea. Next base: position 188,019 of record CAKAJE020001637.1, read on the forward strand.
TGAACAAATGTGATAGAGTTTCCCTGAAGTCTTATATTAAATAAAATATAAAATGATCTAATCGGATCTCTGATTGCCCTATCATAGAAGTTTAGTCGTGCATTTTACTCGCCCTTCCACGCCCTTTAAGAAGCCGCCTAGCCCAGTACGCTATCTGAAATAGGAACGACGTAAATGGAACAAATGTGATAGTATTTTGCTGAATTATTAAATTAACCATAATATAAAATGATCAATCGGGTCTCTGTTTGCCCTACCATAGAAGTTTAATAGTGCACTTCACTCGTCATTTCATGCGCTTTGAGATGCCGCTTAGCCCAATACGCTATCTGAAATAGGAGCGACGTAAATTTAACAAATGTGATATAATTTCGCTGAATTCTTTTATTAACCATAATGTAAAATGATCTAATCGGGTCTCTGTTCGCCCTAGCCTAGAAGTTTAATAGTGTATTTTATTCGCCATTTCATGCGCTTTGAGATGCCGCTTAGCCCAATACGCTACGTGAAATATCAGCGATGTAAATTGAACAAATGTGATAGAATTTCGCTGAATTTTTATATTAACCTTAATGTAAAATGATCTAATCGTGTCTCTGTTCGCCCTACCCTAATAGTTTAATGGTGCATTTCTCTCGCCATTTCATGCGCTTTGAGATGCCGCTTAGCCCTATAGGCTATCTGAAATAGGAGCGATGTAAATTGAATAAATGTCATAGAATTTCGCTGAATTCTTTTATGAACCATAATGTAAAATGATGTAATCGGGTCTCTGTTCGCGCTAGCCTAGAAGTTTAATAGTGTATTTTATTCGCCATTTCATACGCTTTGAGATGCCGCTTAGCCCAATACGCTATGTGAAATATCAGCGACGTAAATTGAACAAATGTGATAGAATTTCGCTGAATTCTTATATTAACCTTAATGTAAAATGATCTAATCGGGTCTCTGTTCGCCCTACCCAAAAAGTTTAATGGTGCATTTCTCTCGCCATTTCATGCGCTTTGTGATGCCGCTTAGCCCTATAGGCTATCTGAAATAGGAGCGATGTAAATTGAATAAATGTGATAGAATTTCGCTGAATTCTTTTATTAACCATAATGTAAAATGATCTAATCGGGTCTCTGTTTGCCTTACCATAGAAGTTTAATAGTGCACTTCACTCGTCATTTCATGCGCTTTGAGATGCCGCTTAGCCCAATACGCTACCTGAAATAGGAGCGACGTAAGTTGAAGAAATGTGATAGAATTACGCTGAATTCTTATATTAACCGTAATATAAAATGATCTAATCGGATCTCTGTTCGCCCTACCCTAGAAGTTTAATAGTGCATTTCATTCGTCATGTGATGCAGTTTGAGGTGCCGCTTAGCCGAATACGCTATCTGAAATAGGAGCGACGTAAGTTGAACAAATGTGATAGAATATCCCTGAATTCTTATAGTAACCTTAATGTGAAATAATCTAATCGGGTCTCTATTCGCTCTACGCTAGAAGTTTCATAGTGCATTTCACTCGTCATTTCATGCGCTTTGAGATGCCGCTTAGCCCAATACGCTATCTGAAATAGGAGCGACGTAAATTGAACAAATGTGATAGAGTTTCCCTGAAATCTTATATTAAACAAAATATACAATGATCTAATCGGGTCTCTCTTTGCATTACCCTAGAAGTTTAATAGTGCATTTTACTCGCCATTTCATGCGCATTGAGATGCCACTTAGCCCAATACGCTATCTGAAATAGGAGCGACGTAAATTGAACAAATGTGATAGAATTTCCCTGAATTCTTATATTAACCCAAATATAAAATGATCTAATCGGGTCTCTGATTGCCCTATCATCGAAGTTTAATAGTGCATTTCACTCGCCATTCCACGCGCTTTAAGATGCCGCCTAGCCCAGTACGCTATCTGAAATAGGAGCGACGTAAATTTAACAAATGTGACAGAATTTCGCTGAATTCTTTTATTAACCATAATGTAAAATGATCTAATCGGATCTCTGATTGCCCTATCATAGAAGTTTAGTCGTGCATTTTACTCGCCCTTCCACGCCCTTTAAGAAGCCGCCTAGCCCAGTACGCTATCTGAAATAGGAACGACGTAAATGGAACAAATGTGATAGTATTTTGCTGAATTATTAAATTAACCATAATATAAAATGATCAATCGGGTCTCTGTTTGCCCTACCATAGAAGTTTAATAGTGCACTTCACTCGTCATTTCATGCGCTTTGAGATGCCGCTTAGCCCAATACGCTATCTGAAATAGGAGCGACGTAAATTTAACAAATGTGATATAACTTCGCTGAATTCTTTTATTAACCATAATGTAAAATGATCTAATCGGATCTCTGTTCGCCCTAGCCTAGAAGTTTAATAGTGTATTTTATTCGCCATTTCATGCGCTTTGAGATGCCGCTTAGCCCAATACGCTACGTGAAATATCAGCGATGTAAATTGAACAAATGTGATAGAATTTCGCTGAATTTTTATATTAACCTTAATGTAAAATGATCTAATCGTGTCCCTGTTCGCCCTACCCTAAAAGTTTAATGGTGCATTTCTCTCGCCATTTCATGCGCTTTGAGATGCCGCTTAGCCCTATAGGCTATCTGAAATAGGAGCGATGTAAATTGAATAAATGTCATAGAATTTCGCTGAATTCTTTTATTAACCATAATGTAAAATGATCTAATCGGGTCTCTGTTCGCCCTAGCCAATAAGTTTAATAGTACATTTTCTTCGCCATTTCATGCGCTTTGAGATGCCGCTTAGCCAAATACGCTATCTGAAATAGGAGCGACGTAAATTGAACAAATGTGATAGAATTTCGCTGAATTCTTATAATAACCAAATTATAAAATGATCTAATCGGGTCTCTGATTGCCCTATCATAGAAGTTTAATAGTGCATGTTACTCGCCATTCCACGCGCTTTAAGATGCCGCCCAGCCCAGTACGCTATCTGAAATAGGAGCAACGTAAATTGAACAAATGTGACAGAATTTTGCTGAATTCTTAAATTAACCATAATATAAAATGATCTAATCGGGTCTCTGTTTGCCCTGCCCTTTGAAGTTTAATAGTGCGTTTTACTCGACATTTCATGCGCTTTAAGATGCCGTCTAGCCCAGTAGGCTATCTGAAATAGGAGTGACGTAAATTGAACAAATGTGATAGAATTACGCTTAATTCTTATATTAACCGTAATATAAAATGATCTAATCGGGTCTCTCTTTCCCTTACCCTAGAAGTTTAATAGTGCACTTCACTCGCCATTTCATGCGCTTTGAGATGCCGCTTAGCCCAATACGCTATCTGAAATAGGAGCGACGTAAATTTAACAAATGTGACAGAATTTCGCTGAATTCTTTTATTAACCATAATGTAAAATGATCTAATCGGGTCTCTGTTCGTCCTAGCTTAGAAGTTTGATAGTGCATTTTATTCGCCGTTTCATGCGCTTTGAGAAGACGCTTAGCCCAATACGCTATCTGGAATATGAGCGACGTAAATTGAACAAATGTGATAGAGTTTCCCTGAAATCTTATATTAAACAAAATATAAAATGATCTAATCGGGTCTCTGATTGCCCTATCATAGAAGTTTAATAGTGCATTTCACTCATCATTTCATGCGATTTAAGATGCCGCTTAGCCCAGTACGCTATGTGAAATAGGAGCGACGTAAATTGAACAAATGTGATAGATTTTTGCTGAATTCTTAAATTAACCATACTATAAAATGATCTAATCGGGTCTCTGTTTGCCCTACCCTAGAAGTTTAATAGTTCATTTCACTCGTAATTTCATGCGCTTTGAGATGCCGCTTAGCCCTATACGCTATCTGAAGTAGGAGCGACGTAAATTGAACAAATGTGATAGAATTTCTCTGAATTCTTTTATTAACCATAATGTAAAATGATCTAATCGGGTCTCTGTTCGTCCTAGCCTAGAAGTTTAATAGTGCATTTTATTCGCCATTTCATGCGCTTTGAGAAGCCGCTTAGCCCAATACGCTATCTGGAATATGAGCGACGTAAATTGAACAAATGTGATAGAGTTTCCCTGAAGTCTTATATTAAATAAAATATAAAATGATCTAATCGGATCTCTGATTGCCCTATCATAGAAGTTTAGTCGTGCATTTTACTCGCCCTTCCACGCCCTTTAAGAAGCCGCCTAGCCCAGTACGCTATCTGAAATAGGAACGACGTAAATGGAACAAATGTGATAGTATTTTGCTGAATTATTAAATTAACCATAATATAAAATGATCAATCGGGTCTCTGTTTGCCCTACCATAGAAGTTTAATAGTGCTCTTCACTCGTCATTTCATGCGCTTTGAGATGCCGCTTAGCCCAATACGCTATCTGAAATAGGAGCGACGTAAATTTAACAAATGTGATATAATTTCGCTGAATTCTTTTATTAACCATAATGTAAAATGATCTAATCGGGTCTCTGTTCGCCCTAGCCTAGAAGTTTAATAGTGTATTTTATTCGCCATTTCATGCGCTTTGAGATGCCGCTTAGCCCAATACGCTACGTGAAATATCAGCGATGTAAATTGAACAAATGTGATAGAATTTCGCTGAATTTTTATATTAACCTTAATGTAAAATGATCTAATCGTGTCTCTGTTCGCCCTACCCTAATAGTTTAATGGTGCATTTCTCTCGCCATTTCATGCGCTTTGAGACGCCGCTTAGCCCTATAGGCTATCTGAAATAGGAGCGATGTAAATTGAATAAATGTCATAGAATTTCGCTGAATTCTTTTATGAACCATAATGTAAAATGATCTAATCGGGTCTCTGTTCGCGCTAGCCTAGAAGTTTAATAGTGTATTTTATTCGCCATTTCATACGCTTTGAGATGCCGCTTAGCCCAATACGCTATGTGAAATATCAGCGACGTAAATTGAACAAATGTGATAGAATTTCGCTGAATTCTTATATTAACCTTAATGTAAAATGATCTAATCGGGTCTCTGTTCGCCCTACCCAAAAAGTTTAATGGTGCATTTCTCTCGCCATTTCATGCGCTTTGTGATGCCGCTTAGCCCTATAGGCTATCTGAAATAGGAGCGATGTAAATTGAATAAATGTGATAGAATTTCGCTGAATTCTTTTATTAACCATAATGTAAAATGATCTAATCGGGTCTCTGTTTGCCTTACCATAGAAGTTTAATAGTGCACTTCACTCGTCATTTCATGCGCTTTGAGATGCCGCTTAGCCCAATACGCTACCTGAAATAGGAGCGAAGTAAGTTGAAGAAATGTGATAGAATTACGCTGAATTCTTATATTAACCGTAATATAAAATGATCTAATCGGATCTCTGTTCGCCCTACCCTAGAAGTTTAATAGTGCATTTCATTCGTCATATGATGCAGTTTGAGGTGCCGCTTAGCCGAATACGCTATCTGAAATAGGAGCGACGTAAGTTGAACAAATGTGATAGAATATCCCTGAATTCTTATAGTAACCTTAATGTGAAATAATCTAATCGGGTCTCTATTCGCTCTACGCTAGAAGTTTCATAGTGCATTTCACTCGTCATTTCATGCGCTTTGAGATGCCGCTTAGCCCAATACGCTATCTGAAATAGGAGCGACGTAAATTGAACAAATGTGATAGAGTTTCCCTGAAATCTTATATTAAACAAAATATACAATGATCTAATCGGGTCTCTCTTTGCATTACCCTAGAAGTTTAATAGTGCATTTTACTCGCCATTTCATGCGCATTGAGATGCCACTTAGCCCAATACGCTATCTGAAATAGGAGCGACGTAAATTGAACAAATGTGATAGAATTTCCCTGAATTCTTATATTAACCCAAATATAAAATGATCTAATCGGGTCTCTGATTGCCCTATCATCGAAGTTTAATAGTGCATTTCACTCGCCATTCCACGCGCTTTAAGATGCCGCCTAGCCCAGTACGCTATCTGAAATAGGAGCGACGTAAATTTAACAAATGTGACAGAATTTCGCTGAATTCTTTTATTAACCATAATGTAAAATGATCTAATCGGATCTCTGATTGCCCTATCATAGAAGTTTAGTCGTGCATTTTACTCGCCCTTCCACGCCCTTTAAGAAGCCGCCTAGCCCAGTACGCTATCTGAAATAGGAACGACGTAAATGGAACAAATGTGATAGTATTTTGCTGAATTATTAAATTAACCATAATATAAAATGATCAATCGGGTCTCTGTTTGCCCTACCATAGAAGTTTAATAGTGCACTTCACTCGTCATTTCATGCGCTTTGAGATGCCGCTTAGCCCAATACGCTATCTGAAATAGGAGCGACGTAAATTTAACATATGTGATATAATTTCGCTGAATTCTTTTATTAACCATAATGTAAAATGATCTAATCGGGTCTCTGTTCGCCCTAGCGTAGAAGTTTAATAGTGTATTTTATTCGCCATTTCATGCGCTTTGAGATGCCGCTTAGCCCAATACGCTACGTGAAATATCAGCGATGTAAATTGAACAAATGTGATAGAATTTCGCTGAATTTTTATATTAACCTTAATGTAAAATGATCTAATCGTGTCTCTGTTCGCCCTACCCTAAAAGTTTAATGGTGCATTTCTCTCGCCATTTCATGCGCTTTGAGATGCCGCTTAGCCCTATAGGCTATCTGAAATAGGAGCGATGTAAATTGAATAAATGTCATAGAATTTCGCTGAATTCTTTTATTAACCATAATGTAAAATGATCTAATCGGGTCTCTGTTCGCCCTAGCCAATAAGTTTAATAGTACATTTTATTCGCCATTTCATGCGCTTTGAGATGCCGCTTAGCCAAATACGCTATCTGAAATAGGAGCGACGTAAATTGAACAAATGTGATAGAATTTCGCTGAATTCTTTTAATAACCAAATTATAAAATGATCTAATCGGGTCTCTGATTGCCCTATCATAGAAGTTTAATAGTGCATTTTACTCGCCATTCCACGCGCTTTAAGATGCCGCCCAGCCCAGTACGCTATCTGAAATAGGAGCAACGTAAATTGAACAAATGTGACAGAATTTTGCTGAATTCTTAAATTAACCATAATATAAAATGATCTAATCGGGTCTCTGTTTGCCCTGCCCTTTGAAGTTTAATAGTGCGTTTTACTCGACATTTCATGCGCTTTAAGATGCCGTCTAGCCCAGTACGCTATCTGAAATAGGAGTGACGTAAATTGAACAAATGTGATAGAATTACGCTTAATTCTTATATTAACCGTAATATAAAATGATCTAATCGGGTCTCTCTTTCCCTTACCCTAGAAGTTTAATAGTGCACTTCACTCGCCATTTCATGCGCTTTGAGATGCCGCTTAGCCCAATACGCTATCTGAAATAGGAGCGACGTAAATTTAACAAATGTGACAGAATTTCGCTGAATTCTTTTATTAACCATAATGTAAAATGATCTAATCGGGTCTCTGTTCGTCCTAGCTTAGAAGTTTGATAGTGCATTTTATTCGCCATTTCATGCGCTTTGAGAAGACGCTTAGCCCAATACGCTATCTGGAATATGAGCGACGTAAATTGAACAAATGTGATAGAGTTTCCCTGAAATCTTATATTAAACAAAATATAAAATGATCTAATCGGGTCTCTGATTGCCCTATCATAGAAGTTTAATAGTGCATTTCACTCATCATTTCATGCGCTTTAAGATGCCGCTTAGCCCAGTACGCTATGTGAAATAGGAGCGACGTAAATTGAACAAATGTGATAGATTTTTGCTGAATTCTTAAATTAACCATACTATAAAATGATCTAATCGGGTCTCTGTTTGCCCTACCGTAGAAGTTTAATAGTTCATTTCACTCGTAATTTCATGCGCTTTGAGATGCCGCTTAGCCCTATACGCTATCTGAAGTAGGAGCGACGTAAATTGAACAAATGTGATAGAATTTCTCTGAATTCTTTTATTAACCATAATGTAAAATGATCTAATCGGGTCTCTGTTCGTCCTAGCCTAGAAGTTTAATAGTGCATTTTATTCGCCATTTCATGCGCTTTGAGAAGCCGCTTAGCCCAATACGCTATCTGGAATATGAGCGACGTAAATTGAACAAATGTGATAGAATTTCCCTGAAATCTTATATTAAATAAAATATAAAATGATCTAATCGGATCTCTGATTGCCCTATCATAGAAGTTTAGTCGTGCATTTTACTCGCCCTTCCACGCCCTTTAAGAAGCCGCCTAGCCCAGTACGCTATCTGAAATAGGAACGACGTAAATTGAACAAATGTGATAGAATTTCGCTGAATTCTTATAATAACCAAATTATAAAATGATCAATCGGGTCTCTGTTTGCCCTACCATAGAAGTTTAATAGTGCACTTCACTCGTCATTTCATGCGCTTTGAGATGCCGCGTAGCCTAATACGCTATCTGAAATAGAAGCGACGTAAATTGAACAAATGTGATAGAATTTCCGTGAATTCTTATATTAACATTAATGTAAAATGATCTAATCGGGTTTCTGTTCGCCCTACCCTAGAAGTTTAATAGTGCATTTCACTCGTCATTTCATGCGCTTTGTGATGCCGCTTAGCCCAATAAGCTACCTGAAATAGGAGCGGCGTAAGCTGAACAAATGTGATAGAATATCGCTGAATTCTTATATTTACCAAAATATAAAATGATCTAATCGGGTCTCTGTTCGCCCTAGCCTAGAAGTTTAATAGTGTATTTTATTCGCCATTTCATGCGCTTTGAGATGCCGCTTAGCCCAATACGCTACGTGAAATATCAGCGATGTAAATTGAACAAATGTGATAGAATTTCGCTGAATTTTTATGTTAACCTTAATGTAAAATGATCTAATCGTGTCTCTGTTCGCCCTACCCTAAAAGTTTAATGGTGCATTTCTCTCGCCATTTCATGCGCTTTGAGATGCCGCTTAGCCCTATAGGCTATCTGAAATAGGAGCGATGTAAATTGAATAAATGTCATAGAATTTCGCTGAATTCTTTTATTAACCATAATGTAAAATGATCTAATCGGGTCTCTGTTCGCCCTAGCCAATAAGTTTAATAGTACATTTTATTCGCCATTTCATGCGCTTTGAGATGCCGCTTAGCCAAATACGCTATCTGAAATAGGAGCGACGTAAATTGAACAAATGTGATAGAATTTCGCTGAATTCTTTTAATAACCAAATTATAAAATGATCTAATCGGGTCTCTGATTGCCCTATCATAGAAGTTTAATAGTGCATTTTACTCGCCATTCCACGCGCTTTAAGATGCCGCCCAGCCCAGTACGCTATCTGAAATAGGAGCAACGTAAATTGAACAAATGTGACAGAATTTTGCTGAATTCTTAAATTAACCATAATATAAAATGATCAATCGGGTCTCTGTTTGCCCTACCATAGAAGTTTAATAGTGCACTTCACTCGTCATTTCATGCGCTTTGAGATGCCGTCTAGCCCAGTACGCTATCTGAAATAGGAGTGACGTAAATTGAACAAATGTGATAGAATTACGCTTAATTCTTATAATAACCAAATTATAAAATGATCAATCGGGTCTCTGTTTGCCCTACCATAGAAGTTTAATAGTGCACTTCACTCGTCATTTCATGCGCTTTGAGATGCCGCGTAGCCTAACACGCTATCTGAAATAGAAGCGACGTAAATTGAACAAATGTGATAGAATTTCCGTGAATTCTTATATTAACATTAATGTAAAATGATCTAATCGGGTTTCTGTTCGCCCTACCCTAGAAGTTTAATAGTGCATTTCACTCGTCATTTCATGCGCTTTGTGATGCCGCTTGGCCCAATAAGCTACCTGAAATAGGAGCGGCGTAAGCTGAACAAATGTGATAGAATATCGCTGAATTCTTATATTTACCAAAATATAAAATGATCTAATCGGGTCTCTGTTCGCCCTAGCCTAGAACTTTAATAGTGGATTTTACTCGGCATTTCATGCGCTTTGAGATGCCGCATAGCCCAATACGCTATCTGAAATAGGAGCGACGTAAATTGAACAAATGTGATTGAATTTCCGTGAATTCTTATATTAACCTTAATGTAAAATGATCTAATCGGGTCTCTGTTCGCCCTACCATAGAAGTCTAATGGTGCATTTCACTCGCCATTTCATGCGCTTTGAGATGCCGCTTAGCCCAATACGCTCTCTGAAATAGGAGCGACGTAAGTTGAACAAATGTGATAGAATTTCGCTGAATTCTTTTATTAGCCATAATGTAAAATGATCTGATCGTGTCTGTGTTCGCCCTAGCCTAGTAGTTTAATAGTGAATTGTATTCACCACTTCATGCGCTTTGAGATGCCGCTTAGCCGAATACGCTATCTGAAATAGGAGCGACGTAAATTGAACAAATGTGATACAATTTCCCTGAAATCTTTTATTAAACAAAATATAAAATGATCTAATCGGGTCTCTGATTGCCCTATCATAGAAGTTTAGTAGTGAATTTTACTCGCCATTCCACGCGCTTTAAGATGCCGCCTAGCCCAGTATGCTATCTGAAATAGGAGCGACGTAAGTTGAAGAAATGTGATAGAATTACGCTGAATTCTTATATTAACCGTAATATAAAATGATCTAATCGGGTCTCTGTTTGGCTTATCCTGGAAGTTTAATAGTGCATTTTACTCGCCATGTCATGCGCATTAAGATGCCACTTAGCCCAATACGATATCTGAAATAGGAGTGGCGTAAATTGAACAAAAGTGATAGAATTTCCCTGAATTCTTATATTAACCCAAATATAAAATGATCTAATCGGGCCACTGATTGCCCTATCATAGAAGTTTAATAGTGCATTTTACTCGCCATTCCACGCGCTTTAAGATGCCGCCTAGGCCAGTACACTATCTGAAATATGAGCGACGTAAATTGAACAAATTTGTTAGAATTTCGCTGAATTCTTAAATTAACCATAATATAAAATGATCTAATCGGGTCTCTGTTTGCCCTACCCTAGAAGTTTAATAGTGCATTTTACTCGCCATTTCATGCGCTTTGAGATGCCGCTTAGCCCAATACGCTATCTGAAATAGGAGCGACGTAAATTGAACAAATGTGATAGAATTACGCTTAATTCTTATATTAACCGTAATATAAAATGATCTAATCGGGTCTCTCTTTGCATTACCCTAGAAGTTTAATAGTGCATTTTACTCGCCATTTCATGCGCATTAAGATGCCACTTAGCCCAATACGCTATCTGATATAGGAGCAACGTAAATTGAACAAATGTGATAGAATTTCCCTGAATTCTTATATTAACCCAAATATAAAATGATCTAATCGGGTCTCTGATTGCCCTATCATCGAAGTTTAATAGTGCATTTCACTCGCCATTCCACGCGCTTTAAGATGCCGCCTAGCCCAGTACGCTATCTGAAATAGGAGCGACGTAAATTGAACAAATGTGATAGAATTTTGCTGAATTATTAAATTAACCATAATATAAAATGATCTAATCGGGTCTCTGTTTGCCCTACCCTAGAAGTTTGATAGTGCGTTTTACTCGGCATTTCGTGCGCTTTGAGATGCCGCTTAGCCCAATACGCTATCTGAAATAGGAGCGACGTAAATTGAACAAATGTGATAGAATTTCCTTGAATTCTTATATTAACCAAAACATAAAATGATCTGACCGGGTCCCTGATTGCCCTATCATAGAAGTTTAATAGTGCATTTTACTCGCCTATCCACGCGCTTTAAGATGCCGCCTGGCGCAGTACGCTATCTTAAATAGGAGCGACGTAAATTGAACAAATGTGTTAGAATTTCGCTGAATTCTTAAATTAACCATAATATAAAATGATCTAATCGGGTCTCTGTTTGCCCTACCCTAGAAGTTTAATAGTGCATTTTACTCGCCATTTCATGCGCTTTGAGATGCCGCTTAGCCCAATACGCTATCTGAAATAGGAGCGACGTAAATTGAACAAATGTGATAGAATTACGCTTAATTCTTATATTAACCGTAATATAAAATGATCTAATCGGGTCTCTGTTTGCCCTACCATAGAAGTTTAATAGTGCACTTCACTCGTCATTTCATGCGCTTTGAGATGCCGCTTAGCCCAATACGCTATCTGAAATAGGAGCGACGTAAATTTAACAAATGTGATATAATTTCGCTGAATTGTTTTATTAACCATAATGTAAAATGATCTAATCGGGTCTCTGTTCGCCCTAGCCTAGAAGTTTAATAGTGTATTTTATTCGCCATTTCATGCGCTTTGAGATGCCGCTTAGCCCAATACGCTACGTGAAATATCAGCGATGTAAATTGAACAAATGTGATAGAATTTCGCTGAATTTTTATATTAACCTTAATGTAAAATGATCTAATCGTGTCTCTGTTCGCCCTACCCTAAAAGTTTAATGGTGCATTTCTCTCGCCATTTCATGCGCTTTGAGATGCCGCTTAGCCCTATAGGCTATCTGAAATAGGAGCGATGTAAATTGAATAAATGTCATAGAATTTCGCTGAATTCTTTTGTTAACCATAATGTAAAATGATCTAATCGGGTCTCTGTTCGCCCTAGCCAATAAGTTTAATAGTACATTTTATTCGCCATTTCATGCGCTTTGAGATGCCGCTTAGCCAAATACGCTATCTGAAATAGGAGCGACGTAAATTGAACAAATGTGATAGAATTTCGCTGAATTCTTATAATAACCAAATTATAAAATGATCTAATCGGGTCTCTGATTGCCCTATCATAGAAGTTTAATAGTGCATTTTACTGGCCATTCCACGCGCTTTAAGATGCCGCCCAGCCCAGTACGCTATCTGAAATAGGAGCAACGTAAATTGAACAAATGTGACAGAATTTTGCTGAATTCTTAAATTAACCATAATATAAAATGATCTAATCGGGTCTCTGTTTGCCCTGCCCTTTGAAGTTTAATAGTGCGTTTTACTCGACATTTCATGCGCTTTAAGATGCCGTCTAGCCCAGTAGGCTATCTGAAATAGGAGTGACGTAAATTGAACAAATGTGATAGAATTACGCTTAATTCTTATATTAACCGTAATATAAAATGATCTAATCGGGTCTCTATTTCCCTTACCCTAGAAGTTTAATAGTGCACTTCACTCGCCATTTCATGCGCTTTGAGATGCCGCTTAGCCCAATACGCTATCTGAAATAGGAGCGACGTAAATTTAACAAATGTGACAGAATTTCGCTGAATTCTTTTATTAACCATAATGTAAAATGATCTAATCGGGTCTCTGTTCGCCCTAGCCGAGAAGTTTGATAGTGCATTCTATTCGCCATTTCATGCGCTTTGAGATGCCGCTTAGCCCAATACGCTATCTGAAATCGGAGCGACGTAAATTCAACAAATGTGATAGAATTTCGCTGAATTCTTAAATTAACTATAATATAAAATTATCCAATCGGGTCTCTGTTTGCCCTACCCTAGAAGTTTAATAGTGCATTTTACTCGTCATATCATGCGCGTTAAGATGCCGCCTAGCCCAGTGCGCTATATGAAATAGGAGCGACATAACTTGAACAAGTGTGATAGAATTTTGCTGAATTCTTAAAGGAACCATAATATAAAATGATCTAATCGGGTCTCTGTTTGCCCTGCCCTTTGAAGTTTAATAGTGCGTTTTACTCGACATTTCATGCGCTTTGAGATGCCGCTTAGCCCAATACGCTATCTGAAATAAGAGCGACGTAAATTGAACAAATGTGATAGAATTACGCTGAATTCTTATATTAACCGTAATATAAAATGATCTAATCGGGTCTCTGATGGCTTACCCTAGAAGTTTAATAGTGTATTTTTCTCGCCATTCCATGCGCTTTGAGATGCCGCTTAGCCCAATACGCTATCTGAAATAGGAGCGACGTAAATTGAGCAAATGCGATAGAATTTCGCTGAATTCTTATATTAACCGTAATATAAAATGATCTAATCGGGTCCCTGTTTTCCTTACCCTAGTAGTTTAATAGTGCATTTTACTCGCCATTTCATGCGCTTTGAGATGCCGCTTAGCCCAATACGCTATCTGAAATAGGAGCGACGTAAATTGAACAAATGTGATAGAATTTCCTTGAAATCTTATATTAAACAAAATATAAAATCATCTAATCGGGTCTGATTGCCCTATCATAGAAGTTTAGTAGTGCATTTTACTCGCCCTTCCACGCGCTTTAAGATGCCGTCTAGCCCAGTACGCTACCTGAAATAGGAGCGACGTAAGTTGAACAAATGTGATAGAATTTCACTGAATTCTCATATTAACATTAATGTAAAATGATCTAATCGCGTCTCTGTTCGCCCTAGCCTTGAAGCTTAATAGTGCATTTTATTCGCCATTTCATGCGCTTTTAGATGCCGCTTAGCCCAATACGCTATCTGAAATAGGAGCGACGTGAGTTGAACAAATGTGATAGGGTTTCGCTGAATTCTTATATTAACCAAAATATAAAATGATCTAATCGGGTCTCTGATTGCCCTATCATAGAAGGCTAATAGTGCATTTTACTCGCTATTCCACGCGCTTTCAGATGCCGGCTAGCCCAGTAGGCTATTTGAAATAGGAGTGACGTAAATTGAACAAATGTAATACAATTACGGTTAATTCTTTTATTAACCATAATATAAAATGATCTAATCGTGCCTCTGATTGCCCTATCATAGAACTTTAATAGTGCATTTTATTCGCCATTTCATACGCTTTGAGATGCCGCTTAGCCCAATACGCTATCTGAAATAGGAGCGACGTAAGTTGGGCAAATGTGCTAGAATTTCGCTGAATTCTTAAATTAACCATAACATAAAATGATCTACTCGGGTCTGTTATTGCCCTACCCTAGAAGTTTACTAGTGCATTTTACTCGTCATTTCATGCGCATTGAGATGCCGCTTAGCCCAATACGCTATCTGAAATAGGAGCGATGTAAATTGAACAAATGTGATAGAATTTCGCTGAATCATTTTATTAACCATAACATAAAATGATCTAATCGGGTCTCTTTTTTCCCTACCCTAGAAGTTTCATAGTGCATTTTGTTCGCCATTTCATGCGCTTTGAGATGCCGCTTAGCCCAATACGCTATCTGAAATAGGAGCGACGTAAATTGAACAAATGTGATAGAATTTCCCTGAATTCTTATATTAACCTTAATGTAAAATGACCTAATCGGGTCTCTGTTCGCCCTGCCCTAGAAGTTTAATAGTGCATTTCACTCGTCATTTCATGCGCTTTGAGATGCCGCCTAGCGCAGTACGCTACCTGAAATAGGAGCGACGTAAATTGAACAAATGTGATAGAATTTCCGTGAATCCTTATATTAACCTTAATGTAAAATGATCTAATCGGGTCTCTGTTCGCCCTACCATAGAAGTCTAATGGTGCATTTCACTCTCCAGTTCATGCGCTTTGAGATGCCGCCTAGCCCAGTACGCTATCTGAAATAGGAGCGACGTAAATTGAACAAATGTGATAGATTTACGCTGCATTCTTATATTAACCGTAATATAAAATGATCTAATCGGGTCTCTGTTTGCCTTATCCTGGAAGTTTAATAGCGCATTTTAATCGCCATTTCATGCGCTTTGAGAGGCCGCTTAGCCCAATACGCTATCTGAAACAGGAGCGACGTAAGATGAACAAATGTGATAGAATTTCCGTGAATTCTTATATTAACCTTAATGTAAAATGATCTAATCGGGTCTCTGTTCGCCCCACCCTAGAAGCTTAATAGTGCATTTCACTCGTCATTTCATGCGCTTTGAGGTGCCGCTTAGCCCAATATGCTATCTGAAATAGGAGCGACGTAAATTGAACAAATGTGATAGAATTTCGCTGAATTCTTTTATTAACCAAAGTGTAAAATGATCCAATCGGGTCTCTGTTCGCCCTAGCCTAGAAGTTTAATACTGCATTTTAGTCGCCATTTCATGCGTTTTGAGATGCCGCTTAGCCCAATACGCTATCTGAAATAGGAGCGACGTAAATTGAACAAATGTGATAGAATTACGCTGCATTCGTATATTAACCGTAATATAAAATGATGTGATCGGGTCTCTGTTTGCCTTATCCTAGAAGTTTAATAGCGCATTTTACTCGCCATTTCATGCGCTTTGAGATGCCGCTTAGCCCAATACGCTATCTGAAATAGGAGCGACGCAAATTGACCAAATGTGATAGAATTTCCCTGAAATCTTATATTAATCAAAATATAAAATGATCTAATCGGGTCTCTGATTGCCCTATCATAGAAGATTAGTAGTGCATTTTACTCGCCATTCCACGCGCTTTAAGATGCCGCCTAGCCCAGTATGCTATCTGAAATAGGAGCGACGTAAGTTGCACAAATGTGATAGAATTACGCTGAATTCTTATATTAACCGTAATATAAAATGATCTAATCGGGTCACTGTTTGCCTTATCCTAGAAGTTTAATAGCGCCTTTTACTCGCCATTCCACGCGCTTTAAGATGCCGCCTAGCCCAGTACGCTATCTGAAATAGGAGCGACGTAAATTGAACAAATGTGATAGAATTTCGCTGAATTCTTTTATTAACCATAATGTAAAATGATCTGATCGGGGCTCTGTTCGCCCTAGCCTAGAAGATTAATAGTGCATTTTATTCGCCATTTCATGCGCTTTGAGATGCCGCTTAGCCGAATTCGCTATCTGAAATAGGAGCGACGTAAATTGAACAAATGTGATAAAATTTCCCTGAAATCTTATATTAAACAAAATATAAAATGATCAAATCGGGTCTCTGATTGCCCTATCATAGAAGTTTAATAGTGCATTTCACTCGTCATTTTATGCACTTTGAGATGCCGCTAAGCCCAATAAGCTATCTGTAATAGGAGCGACGTAAATTGAACAAATGTGATAGAATTTCGCTGAACTCTTATATTAACCATAATATAAAATGATCTAATCGGGTCTCTGATTGCGCTATCATAGAAGTTTAATAGTGCATTTTACTTGCCATTCCACGCGCTTTAAGATGCCGCATAGCCCAATACGCTATCTGAAATAGGAGCGACGTAAATTGAACAAATGTGATAGAATTTCCGTGAGTTCTTATATTAACCTTAATGTAAAATGATCTAATCGGGTCTCTGTTCGCCCTACCATAGAAGTCTAGTAGTGCATTTCACTCGACATTTCATGCGCTTTGAGATGCCGCCTAGCCCAGTACGCTATCTGAAATAGGAGCGACGTAAGTTGAACAAATGTGATAGAATTTCCGTGACTCCTTACATTAACCTTAATGTAAAATGATCTAATCGGGTCTCTGTTCGCCCTACCATAGAAGTCTAATGGTGCATTTCAGTCTCCAGTTCATGCGGTTTGAGATGCCGCCTAGCCCAGTACGCTATCTGAAATAGGAGCGACGTAAGCTGAACAAATGTGATAGAATTACGCTGCATTCTTATATTAACCGTAATATAAAATGATCTAATCGGGTCTCTGTTTGCCTTATCCTAGAAGTTTAATAGCGCATTTTACTCGCCATTTCATGCGCTTTGAGATGCCGCTTAGCCCAATACGCTATCTGAAATTGGAGCGACGTAAATTGAACAAATGTGATAGAATTTCCCTGAAATCTTATATTAATCAAAATATAAAATGATCTAATCGGGTCTCTGATTGCCCTATCATAGAAGATTAGTAGTGCATTTTACTCGCCATTCCACGCGCTTTAAGATGCCGCCTAGCCCAGTATGCTATCTGAAATAGGAGCGATGTAAGTTGCACAAATGTGATAGAATTACGCTGAATTCTTATATTAACCGTAATATAAAATGATCTAATCGGGTCACTGTTTGCCTTATCCTAGAAGTTTAATAGCGCCTTTTACTCGCCATTCCACGCGCTTTAAGATGCCGCCTAGCCCAGTACGCTATCTGAAATAGGAGCGACGTAAATTGAACAAATGTGATAGAATTTCCCTGAAATCTTATATTAAACAAAATATAAAATGATCTAATCGGGCCTCTGTTTGCCTTATCCTAGAAGTTTAATAGTGCATTATACTCGCCATTTCATGCGCTTTTAGATGCCGCCTAGCCCAGTACGCTGTCTGAAATAGGAGCGACGTAAATTGAACAAATGTGATAGAATTTCCGTGAATTCTTATATTAACCTTAATGTAAAATGATCTGTTCGGGTCTCTGTTCGGCCTACCATAGAAGTCCAATAGTGCATTTCACTCGCCATTTCATGCTCTTTTAGATGCCGCCTAGCCCAGTACGCTATCTCAAATAGGAGCGACGTAAGTTGAACAAATGTGATAGAATTACGCTGCATTCTTATATTAACCGTAATATAAAATGATCTAATCGGGCCTCTGTTCGCCTTATCCTAGAACTTTAATAGCGCGTTTTACTCGCCATTCCACGCGCTTTAAGATGCGGCCTAGCCCAGTATGCTATCTGAAATAGGAGCGACGTAAATTGAACAAATGTGATAGAATTTCGCTGAATTCTTAAATTAACCATAATATAAAATGATCTAATCAGGTCTCTGTTTGGCTTATTCTAGAAGTTTAATAGTGCATCATACTCGCCATTTCATGCGCTTTTAGATGCCGCCTATCCCAGTACGCTATCTGAAATAGGAGCGACGTAAATTCAACAAATGTGATAGAATTTCGCTGAATTCTTCTATTAACCAAAATGTAAAATGATCTAATCGGGTCTCTGTTCGCCCTAGCCTAGAAGTAAAATAGTGCATTTTAGTCGCCATTTCATGCGCTTTGAGATGCCGCCTAGCCCAGTACGCTATCTGAAATAGGAGCGACGTAAATTGAACAAATGTGATAGATTTACGCTGCATTCTTATATTAACCGTAATATAAAATGATCTAATCGGGTCTCTGTTTGCCTTATCCTGGAAGTTTAATAGCGCATTTTAATCGCCATTTCATGCGCTTTGAGAGGCCGCTTAGCCCAATACGCTATCTGAAACAGGAGCGACGTAAGATGAACAAATGTGATAGAATTTCCGTGAATTCTTATATTAACCTTAATGTAAAATGATCTAATCGGGTCTCTGTTCGCCCCACCCTAGAAGCTTAATAGTGCATTTCACTCGTCATTTCATGCGCTTTGAGATGCCGCTTAGCCCAATATGCTATCTGAAATAGGAGCGACGTAAATTGAACAAATGTGATAGAATTTCGCTGAATTCTTTTATTAACCAAAGTGTAAAATGAACCAATCGGGTCTCTGTTCGCCCTAGCCTAGAAGTTTAATAGTGCATTTTAGTCGCCATTTCATGCGTTTTGAGATGCCGCTTAGCCCAATACGCTATCTGAAATAGGAGCGACGTAAATTGAACAAATGTGATAGAATTTCCCTGAAATCTTATATTAATCAAAATATAAAATGATCTAATCGGGTCTCTGATTGCCCTATGACAGAAGACTAGTAGTGCATTTTACTCGCCATTCCACGCGCTTTAAGATGCCGCCTAGCCCAGTATGCTATCTGAAATAGGAGCGACGTAAATTGAACAAATGTGATAGAATTTCCGTGAATCCTTATATTAACCGTAATATAAAATGATCTAATCGGGTCTCCGTTTGGCTTATCCTAGAAGTTTAATAGTCCATTTTACTCGCCATTTCATGCGCTTTGAAATGCCGCTTAGCCCAGTACGCTATCTGAAATAGGAGCGACGTAACTTGAACAAATGTGATAGAATTACGCTGCATTCGTATATTAACCGTAATATAAAATGATGTGATCGGGTCTCTGTTTGCCTTAACCTAGAAGTTTAATAGCGCATTTCACTCGTCATTTTATGCACTTTGAGATGCCGCTAAGCCCAATAAGCTATCTGTAATAGGAGCGACGTAAATTGAACAAATGTGATAGAATTTCGCTGAATTCTTATATTAACCATAATATAAAATGATCTAATCGGGTCTCTGATTGCGCTATCATAGAAGTTTAATAGTGCATTTTACTCGCCATTCCACGCGCTTTAAGATGCCGCATAGCCCAATACGCTATCTGAAATAGGAGCGACGTAAATTGAACAAATGTGATAGAATTTCCGTGAATTCTTATATTAACCTTAATGTAAAAAGATCTAATCGGGTCTCTGTTCGCCCTACCATAGAAGTCTAATAGTGCATTTCACTCGCCATTTCATGCGTTTTGAGATGCCGCCTAGCCCAGTACGCTATCTGAAATAGGAGCGACGTAAGTTGAACAAATGTGATAGAATTTCCGTGAATCCTTACATTAACCTTAATGTAAAATGATCTAATCGGGTCTCTGTTCGCCCTACCATAGAAGTCTAATGGTGCATTTCAGTCTCCAGTTCATGCGCTTTGAGATGCCGCCTAGCCCAGTACGCTATCTGAAATAGGAGCGACGTAAGTTGAACAAATGTGATAGAATTACGCTGCATTCTTATATTAACCGTAATATAAAATGATCTAATCGGGTCTCTGTTTGCCTTATCCTAGAAGTTTAATAGCGCATTTTACTCGCCATTTCATGCGCTTTGAGATGCCGCTTAGCCCAATACGCTATCTGAAATAGGAGCGACGTAAATTGAACAAATGTGATAGAATTTCCCTGAAATCTTATATTAATCAAAATATAAAATGATCTAATCGGGTCTCTGATTGCCCTATCATAGAAGATTAGTAGTGCATTTTACTCGCCATTCCACGCGCTTTAAGATGCCGCCTAGCCCAGTATGCTATCTGAAATAGGAGCGACGTAAGTTGCACAAATGTGATAGAATTACGCTGAATTCTTATATTAACCGTAATATAAAATGATCTAATCGGGTCACTGTTTGCCTTATCCTAGAAGTTTAATAGCGCCTTTTACTCGCCATTCCACGCGCTTTAAGATGCCGCCTAGCCCAGTACGCTATCTGAAATAGGAGCGACGTAAGTTGAACAAATGTGATAGAATTTCCCTGAAATCTTATATTAACCTTAATGTAAAATGATCTAATCGGGTCTCTGTTCGCCCTACCATAGAAGTCCAATAGTGCATTTCACTCGCCATTTCATGCTCTTTTAGATGCCGCCTAGCCCAGTACGCTATCTGAAATAGGAGCGACGTAAATTGAACAAATGTGATAGAATTTCGCTGAATTCTTTTATTAACCATAATGTAAAATGATCTGATCGGGGCTCTGTTCGCCCTAGCCTAGAAGTTTAATAGTGCATTTTATTCGCCATTTCATGAGCTTTGAGATGCCGCTTAGCAGAATCCGCTATCTGAAATAGGAGCGATGTAAATTGAACAAATGTGATAAAATTTCCCTGAAATCTTATATTAAACAAAATATAAAATGATCAAATCGGGTCTCTGATTGCCCTATCATTGAAGTTTAATAGTGCATTTCACTCGTCATTTTATGCACTTTGAGATGCCGCTAAGCCCAATAAGCTATCTGTAATAGGAGCGACGTAAATTGAACAAATGTGATAGAATTTCGCTGAATTCTTATATTAACCATAATATAAAATGATCTAATCGGGTCTCTGATTGCGCTATCATAGAAGTTTAATAGTGCATTTTACTTGCCATTCCACGCGCTTTAAGATGCCGCATAGCCCAATACGCTATCTGAAATGGGAGCGACGTAAATTGAACAAATGTGATAGAATTTCCGTGAATTCTTATATTAACCTTAATGTAAAATGATCTAATCGGGTCTCTGTTCGCCCTACCATAGAAGTCTAATAGTGCATTTCACTCGCCATTTCATGCGCTTTGAGATGCCGCCTAGCCCAGTACGCTATCTGAAATAGGAGCGACGTAAGTTGAACAAATGTGATAGAATTTCCGTGAATCCTTATATTAACCTTAATGTAAAATGATCTAATCGGGTCTCTGTTCGCCCTACCATAGAAGTCTAATGGTGCATTTCAGTCTCCAGTTCATGCGCTTTGAGATGCCGCCTAGCCCAGTACGCTATCTGAAATAGGAGCGACGTAAGTTGAACAAATGTGATAGAATTACGCTGCATTCTTATATTAACCGTAATATAAAATGATCTAATCGGGTCTCTGTTTGCCTTATCCTAGAAGTTTCATAGCGCATTTTACTCGCCATTTCATGCGCTTTGAGAGGCCGCTTAGCCCAATACGCTATCTGAAATAGGAGCGACGTAAATTGAACAAATGTGATAGAATTTCCCTGAAATCTTATATTAAACAAAATATAAAATGATCTAATCGGGTCTCTGTTTGCCTTATCCTAGAAGTTTAATAGTGCATTATACTCGCCATTTCATGCGCTTTTAGATGCCGCCTAGCCCAGTACGCTATCTGAAATAGGAGCGACGTAAATTGAACAAATGTGATAGAATTTCCGTTAATTCTTATATTAACCTTAATGTAAAATGATCTGTTCGGGTCTCTGTTCGGCCTACCATAGAAGTCCAATAGTGCATTTCACTCGCCATTTCATGCTCTTTTAGATGCCGCCTAGCCCAGTACGCTATCTCAAATAGGAGCGACGTAAGTTGAACAAATGTGATAGAATTACGCTGCATTCTTATATTAACCGTAATATAAAATGATCTAATCGGGCCTCTGTTCGCCTTATCCTAGAACTTTAATAGCGCGTTTTACTCGCCATTCCACGCGCTTTAAGATGCGGCCTAGCCCAGTATGCTATCTGAAATAGGAGCGACGTAAATTGAACAAATGTGATAGAATTTCGCTGAATTCTTAAATTAACCATAATATAAAATGATCTAATCAGGTCTCTGTTTGGCTTATTCTAGAAGTTTAATAGTGCATCATACTCGCCATTTCATGCGCTTTTAGATGCCGCCTATCCCAGTACGCTATCTGAAATAGGAGCGACGTAAATTCAACAAATGTGATAGAATTTCGCTGAATTCTTCTATTAACCAAAATGTAAAATGATCTAATCGGGTCTCTGTTCGCCCTAGCCTAGAAGTAAAATAGTGCATTTTAGTCGCCATTTCATGCGCTTTGAGATGCCGCCTAGCCCAGTACGCTATCTGAAATAGGAGCGACGTAAATTGAACAAATGTGATAGATTTACGCTGCATTCTTATATTAACCGTAATATAAAATGATCTAATCGGGTCTCTGTTTGCCTTATCCTGGAAGTTTAATAGCGCATTTTAATCGCCATTTCATGCGCTTTGAGAGGCCGCTTAGCCCAATACGCTATCTGAAACAGGAGCGACGTAAGATGAACAAATGTGATAGAATTTCCGTGAATTCTTATATTAACCTTAATGTAAAATGATCTAATCGGGTCTCTGTTCGCCCCACCCTAGAAGCTTAATAGTGCATTTCACTCGTCATTTCATGCGCTTTGAGATGCCGCTTAGCCCAATATGCTATCTGAAATAGGAGCGACGTAAATTGAACAAATGTGATAGAATTTCGCTGAATTCTTTTATTAACCAAAGTGTAAAATGAACCAATCGGGTCTCTGTTCGCCCTAGCCTAGAAGTTTAATAGTGCATTTTAGTCGCCATTTCATGCGTTTTGAGATGCCGCTTAGCCCAATACGCTATCTGAAATAGGAGCGACGTAAATTGAACAAATGTGATAGAATTTCCCTGAAATCTTATATTAATCAAAATATAAAATGATCTAATCGGGTCTCTGATTGCCCTATGACAGAAGACTAGTAGTGCATTTTACTCGCCATTCCACGCGCTTTAAGATGCCGCCTAGCCCAGTATGCTATCTGAAATAGGAGCGACGTAAATTGAACAAATGTGATAGAATTTCCGTGAATCCTTATATTAACCGTAATATAAAATGATCTAATCGGGTCTCCGTTTGGCTTATCCTAGAAGTTTAATAGTCCATTTTACTCGCCATTTCATGCGCTTTGAAATGCCGCTTAGCCCAGTACGCTATCTGAAATAGGAGCGACGTAACTTGAACAAATGTGATAGAATTACGCTGCATTCGTATATTAACCGTAATATAAAATGATGTGATCGGGTCTCTGTTTGCCTTAACCTAGAAGTTTAATAGCGCATTTCACTCGTCATTTTATGCACTTTGAGATGCCGCTAAGCCCAATAAGCTATCTGTAATAGGAGCGACGTAAATTGAACAAATGTGATAGAATTTCGCTGAATTCTTATATTAACCATAATATAAAATGATCTAATCGGGTCTCTGATTGCGCTATCATAGAAGTTTAATAGTGCATTTTACTTGCCATTCCACGCGCTTTAAGATGCCGCATAGCCCAATACGCTATCTGAAATAGGAGCGACGTAAATTGAACAAATGTGATAGAATTTCCGTGAATTCTTATATTAACCTTAATGTAAAAAGATCTAATCGGGTCTCTGTTCGCCCTACCATAGAAGTCTAATAGTGCATTTCACTCGCCATTTCATGCGCTTTGAGATGCCGCCTAGCCCAGTACGCTATCTGAAATAGGAGCGACGTAAGTTGAACAAATGTGATAGAATTTCCGTGAATCCTTACATTAACCTTAATGTAAAATGATCTAATCGGGTCTCTGTTCGCCCTACCATAGAAGTCTAATGGTGCATTTCAGTCTCCAGTTCATGCGCTTTGAGATGCCGCCTAGCCCAGTACGCTATCTGAAATAGGAGCGACGTAAGTTGAACAAATGTGATAGAATTACGCTGCATTCTTATATTAACCGTAATATAAAATGATCTAATCGGGTCTCTGTTTGCCTTATCCTAGAAGTTTAATAGCGCATTTTACTCGCCATTTCATGCGCTTTGAGATGCCGCTTAGCCCAATACGCTATCTGAAATAGGAGCGACGTAAATTGAACAAATGTGATAGAATTTCCCTGAAATCTTATATTAATCAAAATATAAAATGATCTAATCGGGTCTCTGATTGCCCTATCATAGAAGATTAGTAGTGCATTTTACTCGCCATTCCACGCGCTTTAAGATGCCGCCTAGCCCAGTATGCTATCTGAAATAGGAGCGACGTAAGTTGCACAAATGTGATAGAATTACGCTGAATTCTTATATTAACCGTAATATAAAATGATCTAATCGGGTCTCTGTTTGCCTTATCCTAGAAGTTTAATAGCGCCTTTTACTCGCCATTCCACGCGCTTTAAGATGCCGCCTAGCCCAGTACGCTATCTGAAATAGGAGCGACGTAAGTTGAACAAATGTGATAGAATTTCCCTGAAATCTTATATTAACCTTAATGTAAAATGATCTAATCGGGTCTCTGTTCGTCCTACCATAGAAGTCCAATAGTGCATTTCACTCGCCATTTCATGCTCTTTTAGATGCCGCCTAGCCCAGTACGCTATCTGAAATAGGAGCGACGTAAATTGAACAAATGTGATAGAATTTCGCTGAATTCTTTTATTAACCATAATGTAAAATGATCTGATCGGGGCTCTGTTCGCCCTAGCCTAGAAGTTTAATAGTGCATTTTATTCGCCATTTCATGAGCTTTGAGATGCCGCTTAGCAGAATCCGCTATCTGAAATAGGAGCGATGTAAATTGAACAAATGTGATAAAATTTCCCTGAAATCTTATATTAAACAAAATATAAAATGATCAAATCGGGTCTCTGATTGCCCTATCATTGAAGTTTAATAGTGCATTTCACTCGTCATTTTATGCACTTTGAGATGCCGCTAAGCCCAATAAGCTATCTGTAATAGGAGCGACGTAAATTGAACAAATGTGATAGAATTTCGCTGAATTCTTATATTAACCATAATATAAAATGATCTAATCGGGTCTCTGATTGCGCTATCATAGAAGTTTAATAGTGCATTTTACTTGCCATTCCACGCGCTTTAAGATGCCGCATAGCCCAATACGCTATCTGAAATGGGAGCGACGTAAATTGAACAAATGTGATAGAATTTCCGTGAATTCTTATATTAACCTTAATGTAAAATGATCTAATCGGGTCTCTGTTCGCCCTACCATAGAAGTCTAATAGTGCATTTCACTCGCCATTTCATGCGCTTTGAGATGCCGCCTAGCCCAGTACGCTATCTGAAATAGGAGCGACGTAAGTTGAACAAATGTGATAGAATTTCCGTGAATCCTTATATTAACCTTAATGTAAAATGATCTAATCGGGTCTCTGTTCGCCCTACCATAGAAGTCTAATGGTGCATTTCAGTCTCCAGTTCATGCGCTTTGAGATGCCGCCTAGCCCAGTACGCTATCTGAAATAGGAGCGACGTAAGTTGAACAAATGTGATAGAATTACGCTGCATTCTTATATTAACCGTAATATAAAATGATCTAATCGGGTCTCTGTTTGCCTTATCCTAGAAGTTTCATAGCGCATTTTACTCGCCATTTCATGCGCTTTGAGAGGCCGCTTAGCCCAATACGCTATCTGAAATAGGAGCGACGTAAATTGAACAAATGTGATAGAATTTCCCTGAAATCTTATATTAAACAAAATATAAAATGATCTAATCGGGTCTCTGTTTGCCTTATCCTAGAAGTTTAATAGTGCATTATACTCGCCATTTCATGCGCTTTTAGATGCCGCCTAGCCCAGTACGCTGTCTGAAATAGGAGCGACGTAAATTGAACAAATGTGATAGAATTTCCGTTAATTCTTATATTAACCTTAATGTAAAATGATCTGTTCGGGTCTCTGTTCGGCCTACCATAGAAGTCCAATAGTGCATTTCACTCGCCATTTCATGCTCTTTTAGATGCCGCCTAGCCCAGTACGCTATCTCAAATAGGAGCGACGTAAGTTGAACAAATGTGATAGAATTACGCTGCATTCTTATATTAACCGTAATATAAAATGATCTAATCGGGCCTCTGTTCGCCTTATCCTAGAACTTTAATAGCGCGTTTTACTCGCCATTCCACGCGCTTTAAGATGCGGCCTAGCCCAGTATGCTATCTGAAATAGGAGCGACGTAAATTGAACAAATGTGATAGAATTTCGCTGAATTCTTAAATTAACCATAATATAAAATGATCTAATCAGGTCTCTGTTTGGCTTATTCTAGAAGTTTAATAGTGCATCATACTCGCCATTTCATGCGCTTTTAGATGCCGCCTATCCCAGTACGCTATCTGAAATAGGAGCGACGTAAATTCAACAAATGTGATAGAATTTCGCTGAATTCTTCTATTAACCAAAATGTAAAATGATCTAATCGGGTCTCTGTTCGCCCTAGCCTAGAAGTAAAATAGTGCATTTTAGTCGCCATTTCATGCGCTTTGAGATGCCGCTTAGCCCAATACGCTATCTGAAATAGGAGCGACGTAAATTGAACAAATGTGATAGATTTACGCTGCATTCTTATATTAACCGTAATATAAAATGATCTAATCGGGTCTCTGTTTGCCTTATCCTGGAAGTTTAATAGCGCATTTTAATCGCCATTTCATGCGCTTTGAGAGGCCGCTTAGCCCAATACGCTATCTGAAACAGGAGCGACGTAAGATGAACAAATGTGATAGAATTTCCGTGAATTCTTATATTAACCTTAATGTAAAATGATCTAATCGGGTCTCTGTTCGCCCCACCCTAGAAGCTTAATAGTGCATTTCACTCGTCAGTTCATGCGCTTTGAGATGCCGCTTAGCCCAATATGCTATCTGAAATAGGAGCGACGTAAATTGAACAAATGTGATAGAATTTCGCTGAATTCTTTTATTAACCAAAGTGTAAAATGATCCAATCGGGTCTCTGTTCGCCCTAGCGTAGAAGTTTAATAGTGCATTTTAGTCGCCATTTCATGCGTTTTGAGATGCCGCCTAGCCCAGTACGCTATCTGAAATAGGAGCGACGTAAGTTGAACAAATGTGATAGAATTATGCTGCATTCTTATATTAACCGTAATATAAAATGATCTAATCGGGTCTCTGTTTGCCTTATCCTAGAAGTTTAATAGCGCATTTTACTCGCCATTTCATGCGCTTTGAGATGCCGCTTAGCCCAATACGCTATCTGAAATAGGAGCGACGTAAATTGAACAAATGTGATAGAATTTCCCTGAAATCTTATATTAATCAAAATATAAAATGATCTAATCGGGTCTCTGATTGCCCTATCATAGAAGATTAGTAGTGCATTTTACTCGCCATTCCACGCGCTTTAAGATGCCGCCTAGCCCAGTATGCTATCTGAAATAGGAGCGACGTAAGTTGCACAAATGTGTTAGAATTACGCTGAATTCTTATATTAACCGTAATATAAAATGATCTAATCGGGTCTCTGATTGCCCTATCATAGAAGTTTAATAGTGCATTTTACTCGCCATTTCATGCGCTTTGAGATGCCGCTTAGCCCAATACGCTATCTGAAATAGGAGCGACGTAAATTGAACAAATGTGATAAAATTTCCCTGAAATCTTATATTAAACAAAATATAAAATGATCAAATCGGGTCTCTGATTGCCCTATCATAGAAGTTTAATAGTGCATTTCACTCGTCATTTTATGCACTTTGAGATGCCGCTAAGCCCAATAAGCTATCTGTAATAGGAGCGACGTAAATTGAACAAATGTGATAGAATTTCGCTGAATTCTTATATTAACCATAATATAAAATGATCTAATCGGGTCTCTGATTGCCCTATCATAGAAGTTTAATAGTGCATTTTACTTGCCATTCCACGCGCTTTAAGATGCCGCATAGCCCAATACGCTATCTGAAATAGGAGCGACGTAAATTGAACAAATGTGATAGAATTTCCGTGAATTCTTATATTAACCTTAATGTAAAATGATCTAATCGGGTCTCTGTTCGCCCTACCATAGAAGTCTAACAGTGCATTTCACTCGCCATTTCATGCGCTTTGAGGTGCCGCTTAGCCCAGTACGCTATCTGAAATAGGAGCGACGTAAATTGAACAAATGTGATAGAATTTCCGTGAATTCTTATATTAACCATAATGTAAAATGATCTGATCGGGGCTCTGTTCGCCCTAGCCTAGAAGTTTAATAGTGCATTTTATTCGCCATTTCATGCGCTTTGAGATGCCGCTTAGCCGAATTCGCTATCTGAAATAGGAGCGACGTAAATTGAACGAATGTGATAAAATTTCCCTGAAATCTTATATTAAACAAAATATAAAATGATCAAATCGGGTCTCTGATTGCCCTATCATAGAAGTTTAATAGTGCATTTCACTCGTCATTTTATGCACTTTGAGATGCCGCTAAGCCCAATAAGCTATATGTAATAGGAGCGACGTAAATTGAACAAATGTGATAGAATTTCGCTGAATTCTTATATTAACCATAATATAAAATGATCTAATCGGGTCTCTGATTGCCCTATCATAGAAGTTTAATAGTGCATTTTACTTGCCATTCCACGCGCTTTAAGATGCCGCATAGCCCAATACGCTATCTGAAATAGGAGCGACGTAAATTGAACAAATGTGATAGAATTTCCGTGAATTCTTATATTAACCTTAATGTAAAATGATCTAATCGGGTCTCTGTTCGCCCTACCATAGAAGTCTAACAGTGCATTTCACTCGCCATTTCATGCGCTTTGAGATGCCGCCTAGCCCAGTACGCTATCTGAAATAGGAGCGACGAAAGTTGAACAAATGTGATAGAATTTCCGTGAATTCTTATATTAACCGTACTGTAAAATGATCTAATCGGGTCTCTGTTCGCCCTACCCCAGAAGTTTAATAGTGCATTTTACTCGCCATTCCACGCGCTTTAAGATGGCGCCTAGCCCAGTACGCTATCTGAAATAGGAGCGACGTAAGTTGAACAAATGTGATAGAATGACGCTGAATTCTTATATTAACCGTAATATAAAATGATCTAATCGGGTCTCTGATTGCCCTACCGTAGAAGTTTAATAGTGCATTTTACTCGCCATTTCATGCGCTTTGAGATGCCGCTTAGCCCAATACGCTATCTGAAATAGGAGCGACGTAAATTGAACAAATATGATAGAATTTCCGTGAATTCTTATATTAACCTTAATGTAAAATGATCAGATCGGGTCTCCGTTCGGCCTACCATAGAAGTCTAATACTGCATTTCACTCGTCATTTCATGCGCTTTGAGATGCCGCCTAGCCCAGTACGCTATCTCAAATAGGAGCGACGTAAGTTGAACAAATGTGATAGAATTACGCTGCATTCTTATATTAACCGTAATATAAAATGATCTAATCGGGACTCAGTTCGCCTTATCCTAGAACTTTAATAGCGCGTTTTACTCGCCATTCCACGCGCTTTAAGATGCGGCCTAGCCCAGTATGCTATCTGAAATAGGAGCGACGTAAATTGAACAAATGTGATAGAATTTCGCTGAATTCTTAAATTAACCATAATATAAAATGATCTAATCAGGTCTCTGTTTGGCTTATTCTAGAAGTTTAACAGTGCATCATACTCGCCATTTCATGCGCTTTTAGATGCCGCCTATCCCAGTACGCTATCTGAAATAGGAGCGACGTAAATTGAACAAATGTGATAGAATTTCGCTGAATTCTTTTATTAACCAAAGTGTAAAATGATCCAATCGGGTCTCTGTTCGCCCTAGCCTAGAAGTTTAATAGTGCATTTTAGTCGCCATTTCATGCGTTTTGAGATGCCGCTTAGCCCAATACGCTATCTGAAATAGGAGCGACGTAAATTGAACAAATGTGATAGAATTTCCCTGAAATCTTATATTAATCAAAATATAAAATGATCTAATCGGGTCTCTGATTGCCCTATGACAGAAGACTAGTAGTGCATTTTACTCGCCATTCCACGCGCTTTAAGATGCCGCCTAGCCCAGTATGCTATCTGAAATAGGAGCGACGTAAATTGAACAAATGTGATAGAATTTCCGTGAATCCTTATATTAACCGTAATATAAAATGATCTAATCGGGTCTCCGTTTGGCTTATCCTACAAGTTTAATAGTCCATTTTACTCGCCATTTCATGCGCTTTGAAATGCCGCTTAGCCCAGTACGCTATCTGAAATAGGAGCGACGTAACTTGAACAAATGTGATAGAATTACGCTGCATTCTTATATTAACCGTAATATAAAATGATGTGATCGGGTCTCTGTTTGCCTTATCCTAGAAGTTTAATAGCGCATTTTACTCGCCATTCCACGCGCTTTAAGATGCCGCCTAGCCCAGTACGCTATCTGAAATAGGAGCGACGTAAATTGAACAAATGTGATAGAATTTCCGTGAATTCTTATATTAACCTTAATGTAAAATGATCTAATCGGGTCTCTGTTCGCCCCACCCTAGAAGCTTAATAGTGCATTTCACTCGTCATTTCATACGCTTTGAGATTCCGCTTAGCCCAGTACGCTATCTGAAATAGGAGCGACGTAAATTGAACAAATGTGATAGAATTTCGCTGAATTCTTTTATTAAGCATAATGTAAAATGATCTGATCGGGGCTCTGTTCGCCCTAGCCTAGAAGTTTAATAGTGCATTTTATTCGCCATTTCATGCGCTTTGAGATGCCGCTTAGCCGAATTCGCTATCTGAAATAGGAGCGACGTAAATTGAACGAATGTGATAAAATTTCCCTGAAATCTTATATTAAACAAAATATAAAATGATCAAATCGGGTCTCTGATTGCCCTATCATAGAAGTTTAATAGTGCATTTCACTCGCCATTTCATGCGCTTTGAGATGCCGCCTAGCCCAGTACGCTATCTGAAATAGGAGCGACGTAAGTTGAACAAATGTGATAGAATTTCCGTGAATTCTTATATTAACCGTAATATAAAATGATCTAATCGGGTCTCTGTTTGCCTTATCCTAGAGGTTTCATAGCGCATTTTACTCGCCATTTCATGCGCTTTGAGAGGCCGCTTAGCCCAATACGCTATCTGAAATAGGAGCGACGTAAATTGAACAAACGTGATAGAATTTCCCTGAAATCTTATATTAAACAAAATATAAAATGATCTAATCGGGTCTCTGTTTGCCTTATCCTAGAAGTTTAATAGTGCATTATACTCGCCATTTCATGCGCTTTTAGATGCCGCCTAGCCCAGTACGCTGTCTGAAATAGGAGCGACGTAAATTGAACAAATGTGATAGAATTTCCGTGAATTCTTATATTAACCTTAATGTAAAATGATCTGATCGGGTCTCTGTTCGGCCTACCATAGAAGTCTAATAGTGCATTTCACTCGTCATTTCATGCGCTTTTAGATGCCGCCTTGCCCAGTACGCTGTCTGAAATAGGAGCGACGTAAATTGAACAAATGTGACAGAATTGCCGTGAATTCTTATATTAACCTTAATGTACAATGATCCAATCGGGTCTCTGTTCGCCCTACCATAGAAGTCTAATAGTGCATTTCACTCGCCATTTCATGCGCTTTGCGATGCCGCCTAGCCCAGTACGCTATCTGAAATAGGAGCGACGTAAGTTGAACAAATGTGATAGAATTACGCTGCATTCTTATATTTACCGTAATATAAAATGGTCTAATCGGGTCTCTGTTTGCCTTATCCTAGAAGTTTCATAGCGCATTTTACTCACCATTTCATGCGCTTTGTGAGGCCGCTTAGCCCAATACGCTATCTGAAATAGGAGCGACGTAAATTGAACAAATGTGATAGAATTTCCCTGAAATCTTATATTAAACAAAATATAAAATGATCTAATCGGGTCTCTGTTTGCGTTATCCTAGAAGTTTAATAGTGCATTATACTCGCCATTTCATGCGCTTTGAGATGCCGCTTAGCCCAATACGCTATCTGAAATAGGAGCGACGTAAATTGTACGAATGTGATAGAATTACGCTGAATTCTTAAACTAACCATAATATAAAATGATTTAATCGGGTCTTTGTTTGCCCTACCCTAGAAGTTTAATAGTCCATTTTACTCGCCATTGCATGTGCTTTGAGATGCCGCATAGCCCAACACGCTATATGAAATAGGAGCGACGTAAGTTGAACAAATGCGATAGAATTTCGCTGAATTCTTAAATTAACCAAAATATAAAATGATCTGATCGGGTCTCTGTTTGCCCTACCCTAGAAGTTTAATAGTGCATTTTACTCGCCATTCCACGCGCTTTAAGATGCCGCCTAGCCCAGTACGCTATATGAAATAGGAGCGACGTAAATTGAACAAATGTGATAGAATTTTGCTGAATTCTTAAATTAACCATAATATAAAATGATCTAATCGGGTCTCTTTTTTCCCTACCCTAGAAGTTTCATAGTGCATTCTACTCGCCATTTCATGCGCTTTGAGATGCCGCTTAGCCCATTACGCTATCTTAAATTGGAGCGACGTAAGTTGAACAAATGTGATAGAATTTCGCCGAATTCTTTTATTAACCATAATGTAAAATGATCTAATCGGGTCTCTGTTTGCCCTACCCTAGAAGTTTAATAGTGCATTTCACTCGTTATTTCATGCGCTTTGAAATGCTGCTTAGCCCAATACGCTATCTGAAATAGGAGCGACGTAAATTGAACAAATGTGATAGAACTTCGCTGAATTCTTAAATTAACCATAATATAAAATGATTTAATCAGGTCTTTGTTTGCCCTAGCCTAGAAGTTTGATAGTTCATTTTACTCGCCATTTCATGCGCTTTCAGATGCCGCTTAGCCCAATACGCTATCTGAAATAGGAGCGACGTAAATTGAACAAATGTGATAGAATTTCGCTGAATTCTTAAATTAACCATAATATAAAATGATCTTATCGGGTCTCTGTTTGCCCTACCCTAGAAGTTTGATAGTGCATTTTACTCGCCATTTCATGCGCTTTGAGATGCCGCTTAGCCGAATACGCTAACTGAAATAGGAGCGACGTAAATTGAACAAATGTGATAGAATTTTGCTGAATTCTTAAATTAACCATAATATAAAATGATCTAATCGGGTCTCTGTTCGCCCTACCATAGAAGTCTAATAGTGCATTTCACTCCCCATTCCACGCGCTTTAAGATGCCGCCGAGGCCAGTACGCTATCTGAAATAGGAACGACGTAAATTGAACAAATGTGATAGAATTTTGCTGAATTCTTAAATTAACCATAATATAAAATGATCTAATCGGGTCTCTGTTTGTCCTACGCTAGAAGTTTAATAGTGCATTTAACTCGCCATTTCATGCGCTTTGAGATGCCGCTTAGCCCAATACGCTATGTGAAATAGGAGCGACGTAAGTTGAGCAAATGTGATAGAATTTCGCTGAATTCTTAAATTAACCAAAATATAAAATGATCTCATCGGGTCTCTGTTTACCCTACCCTAGAAGTTTAATAGTGCATTTTATTCGCCATTCCACGCGCTTTAAGATGCCGCCTAGCCCAGTACGCTATATAAAATAGGAGCGACGTAAATTGAACAAATGTGATAGAATTTTGCTGAATTCTTAAATTAACCATAATATAAAATGATCTAATCGGGTCTCTGTTTGCCTTATCCTAGAAGTTTAATAGCGCATTTTACTCGCCATTTCATGCGCTTTGAGATGCCGCTTAGCCCAATACGCCATCTGAAATAGGAGCGACGTAAATTGAACAAATGTGATAGAATTTCCGTGAATTCTTATATTAACCTTAATGTAAAATCATCCAATCGGGTCTCTGTTCGCCCTACCATAGATGTCTAATAGTGCATTTCACTCGTCATTTCATGCGCTTTGAGATGCCGCTTAGACCAATACGCTATCTGAAATAGGAGCGACGTAAATTGAACAAATGTGATGGAACTTCGCTGAAATCTTATATTAAACAAAATATAAAATGATCTAATCAGGTCTCTGATTGACCTATCATAGAAGTTTAGTAGTGCATTTTACTCGCCATTCCACGCGCTTTAAGATGCCGCCTAGCCCAGTATGCTATCTGAAATAGGAGCGACGTAAGTTGCACAAATGTGATACAATTACGCTGAATTCTTATATTAACCGTAATGTAAAATGATCTAATCGGGTCTCTGTTTGGCTTATCCTAGAAGTTTAATAGTGCATTTTACTCGCCATTTCATGCGCTTTGAAATGCCGCTTAGCCCAATACGCTATCTGAAATAGGAGCGACGTAAATTGAACAAATGTGATAGAATTTCGCTGAATTCTTAAATTAACCATAATATAAAATGATCTAATCGGGTCTCTGTTTGTCCTACCCTAGAAGATTAATAGTGCATTTTAGTCGCCATTTCATGCGCTTTGAGATGCCGCATAGCCCAATACGCTATCTGAAATAGGAGCGACGTAAATTGAACAAATGTGATAGAATTTCCGTGAATTCTTATATTAACCTTAATGTAAAATGATCTAATCGGGTCTCTGTTCGCCCTACCATAGTAGTCTAATAGTGCAGTTCACTCGCCATATCATGCGCTTTGAGATGCCGCCTAGCCCAGTACGCTATTTGAAATAGGAGCAACGTAAGTTGAACAAATGTGATAGAATTACGCTGCATTCTTATATTAACCGTAATATAAAATGATCGAATCGGGCCTCTGTTTGCCTTATCCTAGAAGTTTAATAGTGCATTTCACTCGCCATTTCATGCGCTTTGAAATGCTGCTTAGCCCAATACGCTATCTGAAATAGGAGCGACGTAAATTGAAAAAATGTGATAGAACTTCGCTGCATTCTTATATTAACCGTAATATAAAATGATCTAATCGGGTCCCTGTTTGCCCTATCATAGAAGTTTATTAGTGCATTTCACTCGTCATTTCATGCGCTTTGAGATGCCGCTAAGCCCAATAAGCTATCTGTAACAGGAGCGACGTAAATTGAACAAATGTGATAGAATTTCGCTGAATTCTTATATTAACCATAATATAAAAGGATCTAATCGGGTCTCTGATTGCCCTATCATAGAAGTTTAATAGTGCATTTTACTTGCCATTCCACGCGCTTTAAGATGCCGCCTAGCCCAGTATGCTATCTGAAATAGGAGCGACGTAAATTGAACAATTGTGATAGAATTTCCGTGAATTCTTATATTAACCTTAATGTAAAATCATCCAATCGGGTCTCTGTTCGCCCTACCATAGAAGTCTAATAGTGCATTTTACTCGCCATTTCATGCGCTTTGAAATGCCGCTTAGCCCAATACGCTATCTGAAATAGGAGCGACGTAAATTGAACAAATGTGATAGAATTACGCTGAATTCTTATATTAACCGTAATATAAAATGATCTAATCGGGTCTGTGTTTGCCTTATCCTAGAAGTTTAATAGCGCATTATACTCGCCATTTCATGAGCTTGTAGATGCCGCCTAGCCCAGTACGCTATCTGAAATAGGAGCGACGTAAATTGAACGAATGTGATAGAATTACGCTGAATTCTTAAATTAACCATAATATAAAATGATTTAATCAGGTCTTTGTTTGCCCTACCCTAGAAGTTTAATAGTGCATTTCACTCGTCATTTCATGCGCTTTGAGATGCCGCTTAGCCCAATATGCTATCTGAAATAGGAGCGACGTAAATTGAACAAATGTGATAGAATTTCCGTGAATTCTTAAATTAACCATAATATACAATGATCTAATCGGGTCTCTGTTCGCCCTACCATAGAAGTCTAATAGTGCATTTCACTCCCCATTCCACGCGCTTTAAGATGCCGCCGAGGCCAGTACGCTATCTGAAATCGGAGCGACGTAAGTTGAACAAATGTGATAGAATTACGCTGCATTCTTATATTTACCGTAATATAAAATGCTCTAATCGGGTCTCTGTTCGCCTTATCCTAGAAGTTTCATAGCGCATTTTACTCACCATTTCATGCGCTTTGTGAGGCCGCTTAGCCCAATACAATATCTGAAATAGGAGCGACGTAAATTGAACAAATGTGATAGAATTTCCCTGAAATCTTATATTAAACAAAATATAAAATGATCTAATCGGGTCTCTGTTTGCGTTATCCTAGAAGTTTAATAGTGCATTATACTCGCCATTTCATGCGCTTTGAGATGCCGCTTAGCCCAATACGCTATCTGAAATAGGAGCGACTTAAATTGAACGAATGTGATAGAATTTCCCTGAATTCTTATATTAACTTAGTGTAAAATGATCTAATCGGGTCTCTGTTCGCCCTACCATAGAAGTCTAATAGTGCATTTCACTCGACATTTCATGCGCTTTGAGATGCCGCTTAGCCCAATACGCTATCTGAAATAGGAGCGACGTAAATTGAACAAATGTGATAGAATTTCGCTGAATTCTTAAATTAACCATAATATAAAATGATCTAATCGGGTCTCTGTTTGCCCTACCCTAGAAGTTTAATAGTGCATTTCACTCGTCATTTCATGCGCTTTGAGATGCCCCTTAGACCAATACGCTATCTGAAATAGGAGCGACGTAAATTGAACAAATGTGATAGAACTTCGCTGAAATCTTATATAAAACAAAATATAAAATGATCTAATCAGGTCTCTGATTGCCCTATCATAGAAGCTTAGTAGTGCATTTTACTCGCCATTCCATGCGCTTTAAGATGCCGCCTAGCGCAGTATGCTATCTGAAATAGGAGCAACGTAAGTTGCACAAATGTGATAGAATTACGCGGCATTCTTATATTTACCGTAATATAAAATGATGTAATCGGGTCTCTGTTTGCCTTATCCTAGAAGTTTCATAGCGCATTTTACTCACCATTTCATGCGCTTTGTGAGGCCGCTTAGCCCAATACGCTATCTGAAATTGGAGCGACGTAAATTGAACAAATGTGGTAGAATTACACTGCATTCTTATATTAACCGTAATATAAAATGATCTAATCGGGTCTCTGTTTGCCTTATCCTAGAAGTTTAATAGCGCATTTTACTCGCCATTTCAGGCGCTTTGAGATGCCGCTTAGCCCAATACGCCATCTGAAATAGGAGCGACGTAAATTGAACAAATGTGATAGAATTTCCGTGAATTCTTATATTAACCTTAATGTAAAATCATCCAATCGGGTCTCTGTTCGCCCTACCATAGATGTCTAATAGTGCATTTCACTCGTCATTTCATGCGCTTTGAGATGCCGCTTAGACCAATACGCTATCTGAAATAGGAGCGACGTAAATTGAACAAATGTGATGGAACTTCGCTGAAATCTTATATTAAACAAAATATAAAATGATCTAATCAGGTCTCTGATTGACCTATCATAGAAGTTTAGTAGTGCATTTTACTCGCCATTCCACGCGCTTTAAGATGCCGCCTAGCCCAGTATGCTATCTGAAATAGGAGCGACGTAAGTTGCACAAATGTGATACAATTACGCTGAATTCTTATATTAACCGTAATATAAAATGATCTAATCGGGTCTCTGTTTGGCTTATCCTAGAAGTTTAATAGTGCATTTTACTCGCCATTTCATGCGCTTTGAAATGCCGCTTAGCCCAATACGCTATCTGAAATAGGAGCGACGTAAATTGAACAAATGTGATAGAATTTCGCTGAATTCTTAAATTAACCATAATATAAAATGATCTAATCGGGTCTCTGTTTGTCCTACCCTAGAAGATTAATAGTGCATTTTAGTCGCCATTTCATGCGCTTTGAGATGCCGCATAGCCCAATACGCTATCTGAAATAGGAGCGACGTAAATTGAACAAATGTGATAGAATTTCCGTGAATTCTTATATTAACCTTATTGTAAAATGATCTAATCGGGTCTCTGTTCGCCCTACCATAGTAGTCTAATAGTGCAGTTCACTCGCCATATCATGCGCTTTGAGATGCCGCCTAGCCCAGTACGCTATTTGAAATAGGAGCAACGTAAGTTGAACAAATGTGATAGAATTTCGCTGAATTCTTAAATTAACCATAATATAAAATGATCTAATCGGGTCTCTGTTTGCCCTACCCTAGAAGTTTAATAGTGCATTTCACTCGTCATTTCATGCGCTTTGAGATGCCCCTTAGACCAATACGCTATCTGAAATAGGAGCGACGTAAATTGAACAAATGTGATAGAACTTCGCTGAAATCTTATATAAAACAAAATATAAAATGATCTAATCAGGTCTCTGATTGCCCTATCATAGAAGCTTAGTAGTGCATTTTACTCGCCATTCCATGCGCTTTAAGATGCCGCCTAGCGCAGTATGCTATCTGAAATAGGAGCAACGTAAGTTGCACAAATGTGATAGAATTACGCGGCATTCTTATATTTACCGTAATATAAAATGATGTAATCGGGTCTCTGTTTGCCTTATCCTAGAAGTTTCATAGCGCATTTTACTCACCATTTCATGCGCTTTGTGAGGCCGCTTAGCCCAATACGCTATCTGAAATTGGAGCGACGTAAATTGAACAAATGTGGTAGAATTACACTGCATTCTTATATTAACCGTAATATAAAATGATCTAATCGGGTCTCTGTTTGCCTTATCCTAGAAGTTTAATAGCGCATTTTACTCGCCATTTCAGGCGCTTTGAGATGCCGCTTAGCCCAATACGCCATCTGAAATAGGAGCGACGTAAATTGAACAAATGTGATAGAATTTCCGTGAATTCTTATATTAACCTTAATGTAAAATCATCCAATCGGGTCTCTGTTCGCCCTACCATAGATGTCTAATAGTGCATTTCACTCGTCATTTCATGCGCTTTGAGATGCCGCTTAGACCAATACGCTATCTGAAATAGGAGCGACGTAAATTGAACAAATGTGATGGAACTTCGCTGAAATCTTATATTAAACAAAATATAAAATGATCTAATCAGGTCTCTGATTGACCTATCATAGAAGTTTAGTAGTGCATTTTACTCGCCATTCCACGCGCTTTAAGATGCCGCCTAGCCCAGTATGCTATCTGAAATAGGAGCGACGTAAGTTGCACAAATGTGATACAATTACGCTGAATTCTTATATTAACCGTAATATAAAATGATCTAATCGGGTCTCTGTTTGGCTTATCCTAGAAGTTTAATAGTGCATTTTACTCGCCATTTCATGCGCTTTGAAATGCCGCTTAGCCCAATACGCTATCTGAAATAGGAGCGACGTAAATTGAACAAATGTGATAGAATTTCGCTGAATTCTTAAATTAACCATAATATAAAATGATCTAATCGGGTCTCTGTTTGTCCTACCCTAGAAGATTAATAGTGCATTTTAGTCGCCATTTCATGCGCTTTGAGATGCCGCATAGCCCAATACGCTATCTGAAATAGGAGCGACGTAAATTGAACAAATGTGATAGAATTTCCGTGAATTCTTATATTAACCTTATTGTAAAATGATCTAATCGGGTCTCTGTTCGCCCTACCATAGTAGTCTAATAGTGCAGTTCACTCGCCATATCATGCGCTTTGAGATGCCGCCTAGCCCAGTACGCTATTTGAAATAGGAGCAACGTAAGTTGAACAAATGTGATAGAATTACGCTGCATTCTTATATTAACCGTAATATAAAATGATCTAATCGGGCCTCTGTTTGCCTTATCCTAGAAGTTTAATAGTGCATTTCACTCGCCATTTCATGCGCTTTGAAATGCTGCTTAGCCCAATACGCTATCTGAAATAGGAGCGACGTAAATTGAAAAAATGTGATAGAACTTCGCTGCATTCTTATATTAACCGTAATATAAAATGATCTAATCGGGTCCCTGTTTGCCCTATCATAGAAGTTTATTAGTGCATTTCACTCGTCATTTCATGCGCTTTGAGATGCCGCTAAGCCCAATAAGCTATCTGTAACAGGAGCGACGTAAATTGAACAAATGTGATAGAATTTCGCTGAATTCTTATATTAACCATAATATAAAAGGATCTAATCGGGTCTCTGATTGCCCTATCATAGAAGTTTAATAGTGCATTTTACTTGCCATTCCACGCGCTTTAAGATGCCGCCTAGCCCAGTACGTTATCTGAAATAGGAGCGACGTAAATTGAACAAATGCGATAAAATTTTGCTGACATCTTAAATTAACCATAATATAAAATGATCTAATCGGGTCTCTGATTGCCCTATCATAGAATTTTAACAGTGCATTTTACTCGCCATTCCACGCGCTTTAAGATGCCGCCTAGCCCAGTACGCTATCTGAAATAGGAGCGACGTAAGATGAACAAATGTGATAGAATTACGCTGAATTCTTATATTAACCGTAATATAAAATGATCTAATCGGGCCTCTGTTTGCCTTATCCTAGAAGTTTAATAGTGCATTTCACTCACCATTTCATGCACTTTGAAATGCTGCTTAGCCCAATACGCTATCTGAAATAGGAGCGACGTAAATTGAAAAAATGTGAAAGAACTTCGCTGAATTCTTAAATTAACCATAATATAAAATGATCTAATCGGGTCTCTGTTTGCCCTACCCTAGAAGTTTAATAGTGCAATTTATTCGCCATTTCATGCGCTTTGAGATGCCGCATAGCCCAATACGCAATCTGAGATAGGAGCAATGTAAATTGAACAAATGTGATAGAATTTCGCTGAATTCTTTTATTAACCATGATGTTAAATGATCTAGTCGGGTCTCTGTTCGCCCTAGCGTAGAAGCTTAGTAGTGCATCTTATTCGTCATTTCATGCGCTTTGAGATGCCGCTTAGCACAATATGCTATCTGAAATGGGAGCGACGTAAATTGAACAAATGTGATAGAATTTCGCTGAATTCTTTTATTAACCATAATGTAAAATGATCTGATCGGGGCTCTGTTCGCCCTAGCCTAGAAGTTTAATTGTGCATTTTATTCGCCATTTCATGCGCTTTGAGATGCCGCTTAACCCAATACGCTATCTGAAATAAGAGCGACGTAAATTGAACAAATGTGATAGAATTTCCCTGAAATATTATATTAAACAAAATATAAAATGATCTAATCGGGTCTCTGATTGCCCTATCATAGACGTTTAATAGTGGATTTCACTCGTCATTTCATGCGCTTTGGGATGCCGCTAAGCCCAATAAGCTATCTGTAATAGGAGCGACGTAAATTGAACAAATGTGATAGAATTTCGCTGAATTCTTATGTTAACCAAAATATAAAATGATCTAATCGGATCTCTGATTGCCCTATCATAGAAGTTTAATAGTGCATTTTACTTGCCATTCCACGCGCTTTAAGATGCCGCCTAGCCCAGTACGCTATCTGACATAGGAGCGACGTAAATTGAACAAATGTGATAAAATTTTGCTGACATCTTAAATTAACCATAATATAAAATGATCTAATCGGGTCGCTGATTGTACTATCATAGAATTTTAATATTGCATTTTACTCGCCATTCCACGCGTTTTAAGATGCCGCCTAGCCCAGTACGCTATCTGAAATAGGAGCGACGTAAATTGAACAAATGTGATAGAATTTTGCTGAATTCTTAAATTAACCATAATATAAAATGATCTAATCGGGTCTCTGATTGCCCTATCATAGAATTTTAATAGTGCATTTTACTCGCCATTCCACGCGCTTTAAGATGCCGCCTTCCCCAGTACGCTATCTGAAATAGGAGCGACGTAAATTGAACAAATGTGATAAAATGATCTAATCGGGTCTCTGATTGCCCTATCATAGAAGTTTAATAGTGCATTTCACTCGTCATTTCATGCGCTTTGAGATGCCGCTAAGCCCAATAAGCTATCTGTAACAGGAGCGACGTAAATTGAACAAATGTGATAGAATTTCGCTGAATTCTTATATTAACCATAATATAAAAGGATCTAATCGGGTCTCTGATTGCCCTATCATAGAAGTTTAATAGTGCATTTTACTTGCCATTCCACGCGCTTTAAGATGCCGCCTAGCCCAGTACGTTATCTGAAATAGGAGCGACGTAAATTGAACAAATGCGATAAAATTTTGCTGACATCTTAAATTAACCATAATATAAAATGATCTAATCGGGTCTCTGATTGCCCTATCATAGAATTTTAACAGTGCATTTTACTCGCCATTCCACGCGCTTTAAGATGCCGCCTAGCCCAGTACGCTATCTGAAATAGGAGCGACGTAAGATGAACAAATGTGATAGAATTACGCTGAATTCTTATATTAACCGTAATATAAAATGATCTAATCGGGCCTCTGTTTGCCTTATCCTAGAAGTTTAATAGTGCATTTCACTCACCATTTCATGCACTTTGAAAT
Organism: Macropis europaea; assembly: GCA_916610135.2. Taxonomy (NCBI): domain Eukaryota; kingdom Metazoa; phylum Arthropoda; class Insecta; order Hymenoptera; family Melittidae; genus Macropis; species Macropis europaea. Next base: position 231,053 of record CAKAJE020001637.1, read on the forward strand.
GCTGCTTAGCCCAATACGCTATCTGAAATAGGAGCGACGTAAGTTGAACAAATGTGATAGAATTTCCGTGAATCCTGATATTAACCTTAATGTAAAATGATCTAATCGGGTCTCTGTTCGCCCTACCATAGAAGTCTAATGGTGCATTTCACTCGTGATTTCATGCGCTTTGAGATAGCCGCCTAGCCCAGTACGCTATCTGAAATAGGAGCGACGTAAATTGAACAAATGTGATAGAATTTCCGTGAATCCTTATATTAACCTTAATGTAAAATGATCTAATCGGGCCTCTGTTCGCCCTACCATAGAAGTCTAATAGTGCATTTCACTAGCCATTTCATGCGCTTTGAGATGCAGCCTAGCCCAGTACGCTATCTGAAATAGGAGCGACGTAAGTTGAACAAATGTGCTGGAATTACGCTGCATTCTTATATTAACCGTAATATAAAATGATCTAATCGGGTCTCTGTTTGCCTTATCCTAGAAGTTTAATAGCACGTTTTACTCGCCATTCCACGCGCTTTAAGAAGCCGCCTTGAGCAGTATGCTATCTGAAATAGGAGCGACGTGAATTGAACAAATGTGATAGAATTTCGCTGAATTCTTAAATTAACCATAATATAAAATGATCTAATTGGGTCTCTGTTTGCCTTATCCTAGAAGTTTAATAGTGCATTATACTCGCCATTTCATGCGCTTTTAGATGCCGCCTAGCCCAGTACGCTATCTGAAACAGGAGCGACGTAAATTGAACAAATGTGATAGAATTTCCGTGAATTCTTATATCAACCTTAATGTAAAATGATCTAATCGGGTCTCTGTTCGCCCTACCATAGAAGTCTAATAGTGCATTTCACTCGCCATTTCATGCGCTTTGAGATGCCGCCTAGCCCAGTACGCTATCTGAAATAGGAGCGAAGTAAGTTGAACAAATTTGATAGAATTACGCTGAATTCTTATACTAACCGTCATATAAAATGATCTAATCGGGTCTCTGTTTGCCTTATCCTAGAAGTTTAATAGTGCATTATACTCGCCATTTCATGCGCTTTGAGATGCCGCTTAGCCCAATACGCTATCTGAAATAGGAGCAACGTAAATTGAACGAATGTGATAGAATTACGCTGAATTCTTAAATTAACCATAATATAAAATGATTTAATCGGGTCTTTGTTTGCCCTACCCTAGAAGTTTAATAGTCCATTTTACTCGCCATTGCATGTGCTTTGAGATGCCGCATTGCCCAATACGCTATCTGAAATAGGAGCGACGTAAATTGAACAAATGTGATAGAATCTCGCTGAATTCTTTTATTAACCATAATGTAAAATGATCTGATCGGGGGCTCTGTTTGACCTAGCCTAGAAGTTTAATAGTGGCATTGTATTCCGCCATTTCATGCGCTTTGAGATGCCGCTTAGCCGAATTCGCTATCTGAAATAGGAGCGACGTAAATTGAACAAATGTGATAAAATTTCCCTGAAATCTTATATTAAACAAAATATAAAATGATCAAATCGGGTCTCTGATTGCCCTATCATAGAAGTTTAATTGTGCATTTCACTCGTCATTTCATGCGCTTTGAGATGCCGCTAAGCCCAATAAGCTATCTGTAATAGGAGCGACGTAAATTGAAAAAATGTGATAGTACTTCGCTGAATTCTTAAATTAACCATAATATAAAATGAACTAATCGGGTCTCTGTTTGCCTTATCCTAGAAGTTTAATAGTGCATTATACTCGCCATTTAATGCGCTTTGAGATGCCGCCTAGCCCAGTACATTATCTGAAATAGGAGCGACGTAACTTGAACAAATGTGATAGAATTACGCTGCATTGCTTATATTAACCGTTATATAAAATGATCTAATCGGGTCTCTGTTTGCCTTATCCTAGGAGTTGAATAGTGCATTTCACTCGCCATTTCATGCGCTTTGAAATGCTTGTTAGCCCAATACGCTATCTGAAATAGGAGCGACGTAAATTGAACAAATGTGATAGAACTTCGCTGAATTCTTAAATTAACCATAATATAAAATGATCGAATCGGGTCTCTGTTTGCCCTGCCCAAGAAGTTTAATAGTGCATTTTATTCGCCATTTTATGCGCTTTGAGATGCCGCGTAGCCCAATACGCTATCTGATATAGGAGCGACGTAAATTGAACAAATGTGATAGAATTTCGCTGAATTCTTAAATTAACCATAATATAAAATGGTCTTATCGGGTCTCTGTTTGCCCTACCCTAGAAGTTTAATAGTGCATTTTACTCGCCATTTCATGCGCCTTGAGATGCCGTTTAGCCCAATACGCTATCTGAAATAGGAGCGACGTAAATTGAACAAATGTGATACAATTTCCCTGAAACCTTATATTAAACAAAATATAAAATGATCTAATCGGGTGTCCGTTTGCCTTATCGTAGAAGTTTAATAGTGCATTATACTCGCCATTTCATGCGCTTTAGATGCCGCCTAGCCCAGTACGCTATCTGAAATAGGAGCGACGTAAATTGAACAAATGTGATAGAATTTCCGTGAATTCTTATATTAACCTTAATGTAAAATGATCTAATCGGGTCTCTGTTCGCCCTACCATAAAAGTCCAATAGTGCATTTCACTCGCCATTTCATGCGCTTTGAGATGCCGCCTAGTCCAGTACGCTATTTTAAATAGGAGCGACGTAAGTTGAACAAATGTGGTAGAATTACGCTGCATTCTTATATTAACCGTAATATAAAATGATCTAATCGGGTCTCTGTTTGCCTTATCCTAGAAGTTTAATAGCGCGTTTTACTCGCCATTCCACGCGCTTTAAGATGCCGCGTAGCCCAGTATGCTATCTGAAATAGGAGCGACGTAAATTGAACAAATGTGATAGAATTTCGCTGAATTCTTAAATTAACCATAATATAAAATGATCTACTCGGGTCTCTGTTTGCCTTATCCTAGAAGTATAATAGTGCATTATACTCGCCACTTCATGCGCTTTTAGATGCCGCCTAGCCCAGTACGATATCTGAAATCGGAGCGACGTAAGTTGAACAAATGTGATAGAATTTCCGTGAATTCTTATATTAACCTTAATGTAAAATGATATAATCGGGTCCCTGTTCGCCCTACCATAGAAGTCTAATAGTGCATTTCACTCGCCATTTCATGCGCTTTGAGATGCCGCTTAGCCGAATTCGCTATCTGAAATAGGAGCGACGTAAATTGAACAAATGTGATAAAATTTGCCTGAAATCTTATATTAAACAAAATATAAAATGATCTAATCGGGTCTCTGTTCGCTCTACCATAGAAGTCTAATAGTGCATTCACTCGCCATTTCATTCGCTTTGAGATGCCGCCTGGCCCAGTACGCTATCTGAAATAGGAGCGACGTATGTTGACCAAATGTGATAGAAGTACGCTGCATTCTTATATTAACCGTAATATAAAATGATCTAATCGGGTCTCTGTTCGTCCTACCATAGAAGTCTAATAGTGCATTTCACTCGCCATTTCATGCGCTTTGAGATGCCGCATAGCCCAATACGCTATCTGAAATAGGAGCGACGTAAATTGAACAAATGTGATAGAATTTCCGTGAATTCTTATATTAACCTTAATGTAAAATGATATAATCGGGTCTCTGTTCGCCCCACCCTAGAAGCTTAATAGTGCATTTCACTCGTCATTTCATGCGCTTTGAGATGCCGCTTAGCCCAATATGCTATCTGAAATAGGAGCGATGTAAATTGAACAAATGTGATAGAATTTCGCTGAATTCTTTTATTAACCAAAATGTAAAATGATCTAATCGGGTCTCTGTTCGCCCTAGCCTAGAAGTTTAATAGTGCATTTTAGTCGCCATTTCATGCGCTTTGAAATGCCGCTTAGCCCAATACGCTATCTGAAATAGGAGCGACGTAAATTGAACAAATGTGATAGAATTTCCGTGAATTCTTATATTAACCTTAATGTAAAATGATCCAATCGGGTCCCTGTTCGCCCTACCATAGAAGTCTAATAGTGCATTTCACTCGCCATTTCATGCGCTTTGAGATGCCGCTTAGCCGAATTCGCTATCTGAAATAGGAGCGACGTAAATTGAACAAATGTGATAAAATTTGCCTGAAATCTTATATTAAACAAAATATAAAATGATCTAATCGGGTCTCTGATTGCCCTATCATAGACGTTTAATAGTGGATTTCACTCGTCATTTCATGCGCTTTGAGATGCCGCTAAGCCCAATAAGCTATCTGTAATAGGAGCGACGTAAATTGAACAAATGTGATAGAATTTCGCTGAATTCTTATGTTCACCAAAATATAAAATGATCAAATCGGATCTCTGATTGCCCTATCATAGAAGTTTAATAGTGCATTTTACTTGCCATTCCACGCGCTTTAAGATGCCGCCTAGCCCAGTACGCTATCTGACATAGGAGCGACGTAAATTGAACAAATGCGATAAAATTTTGCTGACATCTTAAATTAACCATAATATAAAATGATCTAATCGGGTCGCTGATTGTACTATCATAGAATTTTAATATTGCATTTTACTCGCCATTCCACGCGTTTTAAGATGCCGCCTAGCCCAGTACGCTATCTGAAATAGGAGCGACGTAAATTGAACAAATGTGATAGAATTTTGCTGAATTCTTAAATTAACCATAATATAAAATGATCTAATCGGGTCTCTGATTGCCCTATCATAGAATTTTAATAGTGCATTTTACTCGCCATTCCACGCGCTTTAAGATGCCGCCTTCCCCAGTACGCTATCTGAAATAGGAGCGACGTAAATTGAACAAATGTGATAGAATTTTGCTGAATTCTTAAATTAACCATAATATAAAATTATCTAATCGGGTCTCTTTTTGCCCTACCCTAGAAGTTTCATAGTGCATTTTACTCGCCATTTCATGCGCTTTGAGATGCCGCTTAGCCCAATACGCTATCTGAAATAGGAGCAACGTAAGTTGAACAAATGTATAGAATTTCGCTGAATTCTTTTATTAACCATAATGTAAAATGATCTAATCGGGTCTCTGTTTGCCCTACCCTAGAAGTTTAATAGTGTATTTCACTCGTCATTTCATTCGCTTTGAGATGCCGCTTAGCCGAATACGCTAACTGAAATAGGAGCGATGTAAATTGAACAAATGTGATAGAATTTCCCTGAAATCTTATATTAAACAAAATATAAAATGATCTAATCGGGTCTCTGATTGCCCTATCATAGAAGTTTAGTAGTGCATTTTACTCGCCATTCCACGCGCTTTAAGATGCCGCCTAGCCCAGTACGCTATCTGAAATGGGAGCGACGTAAGTTGAACAAATGTGATAGAATTACGCTGAATTCTTATATTAACCGTAATATAAAATGATCTAATCGGGTCTCTGTTTGGCTTATCCTAGACGTTTAATGGTGCATTTTACTTGCCATTTCATGCGCTTTGATATGCCGCATAGCCCAGTACGCTATCTGAAATAGGAGCGACGTAAATTGAACAAATGTGATAGAATTTCCGTGAATTCTTATATCAACCTTAATGTAAAATGATCTAATCGGGTCTCTGTTCGCCCTACCATAGAAGTCTAATAGTGCATTTCACTCGCCATTTCAGGCGCTTTGAGATGCCGCCTACCCCAGTACGCTATCTGAAATAGGAGCGACGTAAGTTGAACAAATGTGATAGAATTACGCTGCATTCTCATATTAACCATAATATAAAATGATCTAATCGGGTCTCTGTTTGCCTTATCCTAGAAGTTTAATAGTGCATTATACTCGCCATTTCATGCGCTTTGAGATGCCGCTTAGCCGAATACGCTCTCTGGAATAGGAGCGACGTAAATTGAACAAATGTGATAGAATTTCCGTGAATCCTTATATTAACCTTAATGTAAAATGATCTAATCGGGTCTCTGTTCGCCCTATCATAGAAGTCTAATGGTGCATTTCACTCGCCATTTCATGCGCTTTGAAATGCTGCTTAGCCCAATACGCTATCTGAAATAGGAGCGAAGTAAGTTGAACAAATTTGATAGAATTACGCTGAATTCTTATACTAACCGTAATATAAAATGATCTAATCGGGTCTCTGTTTGCCTTATCCTAGAAGTTTAATAGTGCATTATACTCGCCATTTCATGCGCTTTGCGATGCCGCTTATCCCAATACGCTATCTGAAATAGGATCGACGTAAATTGAACAAATGTGATAGAATTTTGCTGAATTCTTAAATTAACCATAATATAAAATGATCTAATCGGGTCTCTGTTCACCCTACCATAGAAGTCTAATAGTGCATTTGACTCGCCATTCCACGCGCTTTAAGATGCCGCCGAGCCCAGTACGCTATCTGAAATCGTAACGACGTAAATTGAACAAATGTGATAGAATTTTGCTGAATTCTTAAATTAACAATAATATAAAATGATCTAATCGGGTCTCTGTTTGCCCTACGCTAGAAGTTTAATAGTGCATTTTACTCGCCATTTCATGCGCGTTGAAATGCCGCTTAGCCTAATACGCTATCTCAAATAGGAGCGACGTAATTTGAACGAATGTGATAGAATTTCGCTGAATTCTTTTATTAACCATAATGTAAAATGATCTGATCGGGTCTCTGTTCGCCCTAGCCTAGAAGTTTAATAGTGCATTTTATTCGCCATTTCATGCGCTTTGAGATGCCGCTTAGCCGAATACGCTATCTGAAATAGGAGCAACGTAAATTGAACAAATGTGATAGAATTACGCTGAATTCTTAAATTAACCATAATATAAAATGATTTAATCGGGTCTTTGTTTGCCCTACCCTAGAAGTTTAATAGTCCATTTTACTCGCCATTGCATGTGCTTTGAGATGCCGCATTGCCCAATACGCTATCTGAAATAGGAGCGACGTAAATTGAACAAATGTGATAGAATCTCGCTGAATTCTTAAATTAACCATAATATAAAATGATCTAATCGGGTCTCTGTTCGCCCTACCATAGAAGTCGAATAGTGCATTTCACTCGCCATTTCATGCGCTTTGAGATGCCGCCTAGTCCAGTACGCTATCTGAAATAGGAGCGACGTAAGTTGAACAAATGTGGTAGAATTACGCTGCATTCTTATATTAACCGTAATATAAAATGATCTAATCGGGTCTCTGTTTGCCTTATCCTAGAAGTTTAATAGCGCGTTTTACTCGCCATTCCACGCGCTTTAAGATGCCGCGTAGCCCAGTATGCTATCTGAAATAGGAGCGACGTAAATTGTACAAATGTGATAGAATTTCGCTGAATTCTTAAATTAACCATAATATAAAATGATCTAATCGGGTCTCTGTTTGCCTTATCCTAGAAGTATAATAGTACATTATACTCGCCACTTCATGCGCTTTTAGATGCCGTTTAGCCCAATACGCTATCTGAAATAGGAGCGACGTAAGTTGAACGAATGTGATAGAATTTCGCTGAATTCTTTTATTAACCGTAATGTAAAATGGTCTGATCGGGTCTCTGTTCGCCCTAGCCTAGAAGTTTAATAGTGCATTTTATTCGCCATTTCATGCGCTTTGAGATGCCGCTTAGCCGAATACGCTATCTGAAATAGGAGCGACGTAAATTGAACAAATGTGATACAATTTCCCTGAAATCTGATATTAAACAAAATATAAAATGTTCTAATCGGGTCTCTGATTGCCCTATCGTAGAAGTTTAGGAGTGCATTTTACTCGCCATTCCACGCGCTTTAAGATGCCGCCTAGCCCAGTATGCTATCTGAAATAGGAGCGACGTAAGTTGCACAAATGTGATAGAATTACGCCGAATTCTTATATTAACCGTAATATAAAATGATCTAATCGGGTCTCTGTTTGCCTTATCCTAGAAGTTTAATAGCGCATTTTACTTGCCATTTCATGCGCTTTGAGATGCCGCTTAGCCCAATACGCTATCTGAAATAGGAGCAACGTAAGTTGAACAAATGTATAGAATTTCGCTGAATTCTTTTATTAACCATAATGTAATATGATCTAATCGGGTCTCTGTTTGCCCTACCCTAGAAGTTTAATAGTGCATTTCACTCGTCATTTCATTCGCTTTGAGATGCCGCTTAGCCGAATACGCTAACTGAAATAGGAGCGATGTAAATTGAACAAATGTGATAGAATTTCCCTGAAATCTTATATTAAACAAAATATAAAATGATCTAATCGGGTCTCTGATTGCCCTATCATAGAAGTTTAGTAGTGCATTTTACTCGCCATTCCACGCGCTTCAAGATGCCGCCTAGCCCAGTACGCTATCTGAAATGGGAGCGACGTAAGTTGAACAAATGTGATAGAATTACGCTGAATTCTTATATTAACCGTAATATAAAATGATCTAATCGGGTCTCTGTTTGGCTTATCCTAGACGTTTAATGGTGCATTTTACTTGCCATTTCATGCGCTTTGATATGCCGCATAGCCCAGTACGCTATCTGAAATAGGAGCGACGTAAATTGAACAAATGTGATAGAATTTCCGTGAATTCTTATATCAACCTTAATGTAAAATGATCTAATCGGGTCTCTGTTCGCCCTACCATAGAAGTCTAATAGTGCATTTCACTCGCCATTTCAGGCGCTTTGAGATGCCGCCTACCCCAGTACGCTATCTGAAATAGGAGCGACGCAAGTTGAACAAATGTGATAGAATTACGCTGCATTCTCATATTAACCATAATATAAAATGATCTAATCGGGTCTCTGTTTGCCTTATCCTAGAAGTTTAATAGTGCATTATACTCGCCATTTCATGCGCTTTGAGATGCCGCTTAGCCGAATACGCTCTCTGGAATAGGAGCGACGTAAATTGAACAAATGTGATAGAATTTCCGTGAATCCTTATATTAACCTTAATGTAAAATGATCTAATCGGGTCTCTGTTCGCCCTATCACAGAAGTCTAATGGTGCATTTCACTCGCCATTTCATGCGCTTTGAAATGCTGCTTAGCCCAATACGCTATCTGAAATAGGAGCGAAGTAAGTTGAACAAATTTGATAGAATTACGCTGAATTCTTATACTAACCGTAATATAAAATGATCTAATCGGGTCTCTGTTTGCCTTATCCTAGAAGTTTAATAGTGCATTATACTCGCCATTTCATGCGCTTTGCGATGCCGCTTATCCCAATACGCTATCTGAAATAGGATCGACGTAAATTGAACAAATGTGATAGAATTTTGCTGAATTCTTAAATTAACCATAATATAAAATGATCTAATCGGGTCTCTGTTCGCCCTACCATAGAAGTCTAATAGTGCATTTGACTCGCCATTCCACGCGCTTTAAGATGCCGCCGAGCCCAGTACGCTATCTGAAATCGTAACGACGTAAATTGAACAAATGTGATAGAATTTTGCTGAATTCTTAAATTAACAATAATATAAAATGATCTAATCGGGTCTCTGTTTGCCCTACGCTAGAAGTTTAATAGTGCATTTTACTCGCCATTTCATGCGCTTTGAGATGCCGCTTAGCCTAATACGCTATCTCAAATAGGAGCGACGTAATTTGAACGAATGTGATAGAATTTCGCTGAATTCTTTTATTAACCATAATGTAAAATGATCTGATCGGGTCTCTGTTCGCCCTAGCCTAGAAGTTTAATAGTGCATTTTATTCGCCATTTCATGCGCTTTGAGATGCCGCTTAGCCGAATACGCTATCTGAAATAGGAGCAACGTAAATTGAACAAATGTGATAGAATTACGCTGAATTCTTAAATTAACCATAATATAAAATGATTTAATCGGGTCTTTGTTTGCCCTACCCTAGAAGTTTAATAGTCCATTTTACTCGCCATTGCATGTGCTTTGAGATGCCGCATTGCCCAATACGCTATCTGAAATAGGAGCGACGTAAATTGAACAAATGTGATAGAATCTCGCTGAATTCTTAAATTAACCATAATATAAAATGATCTAATCGGGTCTCTGTTCGCCCTACCATAGAAGTCGAATAGTGCATTTCACTCGCCATTTCATGCGCTTTGAGATGCCGCCTAGTCCAGTACGCTATCTGAAATAGGAGCGACGTAAGTTGAACAAATGTGGTAGAATTACGCTGCATTCTTATATTAACCGTAATATAAAATGATCTAATCGGGTCTCTGTTTGCCTTATCCTAGAAGTTTAATAGCGCGTTTTACTCGCCATTCCACGCGCTTTAAGATGCCGCGTAGCCCAGTATGCTATCTGAAATAGGAGCGACGTAAATTGTACAAATGTGATAGAATTTCGCTGAATTCTTAAATTAACCATAATATAAAATGATCTAATCGGGTCTCTGTTTGCCTTATCCTAGAAGTATAATAGTGCATTATACTCGCCACTTCATGCGCTTTTAGATGCCGTTTAGCCCAATACGCTATCTGAAATAGGAGCGACGTAAGTTGAACGAATGTGATAGAATTTCGCTGAATTCTTTTATTAACCGTAATGTAAAATGGTCTGATCGGGTCTCTGTTCGCCCTAGCCTAGAAGTTTAATAGTGCATTTTATTCGCCATTTCATGCGCTTTGAGATGCCGCTTAGCCGAATACGCTATCTGAAATAGGAGCGACGTAAATTGAACAAATGTGATACAATTTCCCTGAAATCTGATATTAAACAAAATATAAAATGTTCTAATCGGGTCTCTGATTGCCCTATCGTAGAAGTTTAGGAGTGCATTTTACTCGCCATTCCACGCGCTTTAAGATGCCGCCTAGCCCAGTATGCTATCTGAAATAGGAGCGACGTAAGTTGCACAAATGTGATAGAATTACGCCGAATTCTTATATTAACCGTAATATAAAATGATCTAATCGTGTCTCTGTTTGCCTTATCCTAGAAGTTTAATAGCGCATTTTACTTGCCATTTCATGCGCTTTGAGAGGCCGCTTAGCCCAATACGCTACCTGAAATAGGAGCGACGTAAATTGAACAAATGTGATAGAATTTCCCTGAAATCTTATATTAAACAAAATATAAAATGATCTAATCGGGTCTCCGTTTGCCTTATCCTAGAAGTTTAATAGTGCATTATACTCGCCATTTCATGCTCTTTTAGATGCCGCCTAGCCAAGTACGCTATCTGAAATAGGAGCGACGTAAATTGAACAAATGTGATAGAATTTCCGTGAATTCTTATATTAACCTTAATGTAAAATGATCTAATCGGGTCTCTGTTCGCCCCACCCTAGAAGCTTAATAGTGCATTTCACTCGTCATTTCATGCGCTTTGAGATGTCGCTTAGCCCAATATGTTATCTGAAATAGGAGCGACGTAAATTGAACAAATGTGATAGAATTTCGCTGAATTCTTAAATTAACCATAATATAAAATGATCTAATCGGGTCTCTGTTGCCCTATCATAGAAGTTTATTAGTGCATTTTACTCGCCATTCCACGCGCTTTAAGATGCCGCCTAGCCCAGTACGCTATCTGAAATAGGAGCGAAGTAAGTTGAACAAATGCTATAAAATTTTGCTGACATCTTAAATTAACCATAATATAAAATGATCTAATCGGGTCTCTTTTTGCCCTACCATAGAAGTTTCATAGTGCACTTTACTCGCCATTCCACGCGCTTTAAGATGCCGCCTAGCCCAGTACGATATCTGAAATAGGAGCGACGTAAGTTGAACAAATGTGATAGAATTTTGCTGAATTCTTAAATTAACCATAATATAAAATGATCTAATCGGGTCTCTGTTTGCCCTACCCTAGAAGTTTAATAGTGCATTTCACTCGTCACTTCATGCGCATTGAGACGCCGCTAAGGCCAATAAGCTATCTGAAATAGGAGCGACGTAAATTGAACAAATGTGATAGAATTTCGCAGAATTCTTATATTAACCAAAATATAAAATGATCAAATCTGGTCTCTGTTCGCCCTAGCCTAGAAGTTTAATAGTGCATTTTGTTCGCCATTTCATGCGCTTTGAGATGCCGCTTTGCCCAATACGCTATCTGAAATAGGAGCGACGTAAGTTGAACAAATGTGATAGAATTTCCCTGAAATCTTATATTAAACAAAATATAAAATGATCTAATCGGGTCTCTGATTGCTCTATCATAGAAGTTTAGTAGTGCATTTTACTCGCCCTTCCACGCGCTTTAAGATGCCGCCTAGCCCAATACGCTATCTGAAATAGGAGCGACGTGAATTGAACAAATGTGATAGAACTTCGCTGAATTCTTAAATTAACCATAATATAAAATGATCGAATCGGGTCTCTGTTTGCCCTACCCTAGAAGTTTAATAGTGCATTTTATTCGCCATTTCATGCGCTTTGAGATGCCGCATAGCCCAATACGCTATCTGAAATAGGAGCGACGTAAATTGAACAAATGTGATACAATATCCCTGAAATCTGATACTAAACAAAATATAAAATGATCTAATCGTGTCTCTGATAGCCCTATCATACAGGTTTAGTAGTGTATTTTACTCGCCATTGCACGCGCTTTAAGATGCCGCCTAGCCCAGTATGCTATCTGAAATAGGAGCGACGTAAGTTGCACAAATGTGATAGAATTACGCTGCATTCTTATATTATCCGTAATATAAAATGATGTGATCGGGTCTCTGTTTGCCTTATCCTAGAAGTTTAATAGCGCATTTGACTCGCCATTTCATGCGCTTTGAGATGCCGCTTAGCCCAATACGCTATCTGAAATAGGAGCGACGTAAATTGAACAAATGTGATAGAATTTCCATGAATTCTTATATTAACCTTAATGTAAAATGATCTAATCGGGTCTCTGTTCGCCCTACCATAGAAGTCTAACAGTGCATTTCACTCGCCATTTCATGCGCTTTGAGATGCCGCTTAGCCCAATACGCTATTTGAAATACGAGCGACTTAAATTGAACAAATGTGATAGAATTACGCTGAATTCTTATATTAACCGTAATATAAAATGATCTAATCGGGTCTCTGTTTGGCTTACCCTAGAAGTTTAATGGTGCATTTTACTTGCCATTTCATGCGCTTTGATATGCCGCATAGCCCAATACGCTATCTGAAATAGGAGCGACGTAAATTGAACAAATGTGATAGAATTTCCGTGAATCCTGATATTAACCTTAATGTAAAATGATCTAATCGGGTCTCTGTTCGCCCTACCATAGAAGTCTAATGGTGCATTTCACTCGTCATTTCATGCGCTTTGAGATGCCGCCAAGCCCAGTACGCTATCTGAAATAGGAGCGACGTAAATTGAACAAATGTGATAGAATTTCTGTGAATCCTTATATTAACCTTAATGTAAAATGATCTAATCGGGTCTCTGTTCGCCCTACCATAGAAGTCTAATGGTGCATTTCACTCGCCATTTCATGCGCTTTGAGATGCCGCTTAGCCCAATACTCTATCTAAAATAGGAGCGACGTAAGTGGAACAAATGTGATAGAATTACGCTGAATTCTTATATTAACCGTAATATAAAATGATCTAATCGGGTCTCTGTTTGCCTTATCCTAGAAGTTTAGTATTGCATTTTACTCGCCATTTCATGCGCTTTGAGATGCCGCTTAGGCCAATACGCTATCTGAAATAGGAGCGACGTAAATTGAACAAATGTGATAGAATTTCCGTGAATTCTTATATTAACCTTAATGTAAAATGATCTAATCGGGTCTCTGTTCGCCCTACCATAGAAGTCTAATAGTGCATTTCACTCGCCATTTCATGCGCTTTGAGATGCCGCTTAGCCCAATACGCTATTTGAAATACGAGCGACGTAAATTGTACAAATGTGATAGAATTACGCTGCATTCTTATATTAACCGTAATATAAAATGATCTAATCGGGTCTCTGTTTGGCTTATCATAGAAGTTTAATGGTGCATTTTACTCGCCATTTCATGCGCTTTGAGATGCCGCATAGCCCAATACGCTATCTGAAATAGGAGCGACGTAAATTGAACAAATGTGATAGAATTTTCGTGAATCCTGATATTAACCTTAATGTAAAATGATCTAATCGGGTCTCTGTTCGCCCTACCATAGAAGTCTAATGGTGCATTTCACTCGTGATTTCATGCGCTTTGAGATGCCGCCTAGCCCAGTACGCTATCTGAAATAGGAGCGACGTAAATTGAACAAATGTGATAGAATTTCCGTGAATCCTTATATTAACCTTAATGTAAAATGATCTAATCGGGTCTCTGTTCGCCCGACCATAGAAGTCTAATAGTGCATTTCACTCGCCATTTCATGCGCTTTGAGATGCCGTTTAGCCGAATACGCCATCTGAAATAGGAGCGACGTAAGTTGAACAAATGTGATAGAATTTCGCTGAATTATTTTATTAACCATAATGTAAAATGATCTGATCGGGGCTCTGTTCGCCCTAACCTAGAAGTTTAATAGTGCATTTTATTCGCCATTTCATGCGCTTTGAGATGCCGCATAGCCCAATACGCTATCTGAAATAGGAGCGACGTAAATTGAACAAATGTGATAGAATTTTGCTGAATTCTTAAATTAACCATAATATAAAATGATCTAATCGGGTCTCTTTTTGCCCTACCCTAGAAGTTTCATAGTGCATTTTACTCGCCATTTCATGCGCTTTGAGATGCCGCTTAGCCCAATACGCTATCTGAAACAGGAGCGACGTAAATTGAACAAATGTGATAGAATTTCCGTGAATTCTTATATCAACCTTAATGTAAAATGATCTAATCGGGTCTCTGTTCGCCCTACCATAGAAGTCTAATAGTGCATTTCACTCGCCATTTCAGGCGCTTTGAGATGCCGCCTACCCCAGTACGCTATCTGAAATAGGAGCGACGTAAGTTGAACAAATGTGATAGAATTACGCTGCATTCTCATATTAACCATAATATAAAATGATCTAATCGGGTCTCTGTATGCCTTATCCTAGAAGTTTAATAGTGCATTATACTCGCCATTTCATGCGCTTTGAGATGCCGCTTAGCCGAATACGCTCTCTGGAATAGGAGCGACGTAAATTGAACAAATGTGATAGAATTTCTGTGAATCCTTATATTAACCTTAATGTAAAATGATCTAATCGGGTCTCTGTTCGCCCTACCCTAGAAGTTTAATAGTGCAATTTATTCGCCATTTCATGCGCTTTGAAATGCTGCTTAGCCCAATACGCTATCTGAAATAGGAGCGAAGTAAGTTGAACAAATTTGATAGAATTACGCTAATTCTTATACTAACCATAATATAAAATGATCTAATCGGGTCTCTGTATGCCTTATCCTAGAAGTTTAATAGTGTATTTTACTCGCCATTGCACGCGCTTTAAGATGCCGCCTAGCCCAGTATGCTATCTGAAATAGGAGCGACGTAAGTTGCACAAATGTGATAGAATTACGCTGCATTCTTATATTATCCGTAATATAAAATGATGTGATCGGGTCTCTGTTTGCCTTATCCTAGAAGTTTAATAGCGCATTTTACTCGCCATTTCATGCGCTTTGAGATGCCGCTTAGCCCAATACGCTATCTGAAATAGGAGCGACGTAAATTGAACAAATGTGATAGAATTTCCATGAATTCTTATATTAACCTTAATGTAAAATGATCTAATCGGGTCTCTGTTCGCCCTACCATAGAAGTCTAACAGTGCATTTCACTCGCCATTTCATGCGCTTTGAGATGCCGCTTAGCCCAATACGCTATTTGAAATACGAGCGACTTAAATTGAACAAATGTGATAGAATTACGCTGAATTCTTCTATTAACCGTAATATAAAATGATCTAATCGGGTCTCTGTTTGGCTTACCCTAGAAGTTTAATGGTGCATTTTACTTGCCATTTCATGCGCTTTGATATGCCGCATAGCCCAATACGCTATCTGAAATAGGAGCGGCGTAAATTGAACAAATGTGATAGAATTTCCGTGAATCCTGATATTAACCTTAATGTAAAATGATCTAATCGGGTCTCTGTTCGCCCTACCATAGAAGTCTAATGGTGCATTTCACTCGTCATTTCATGCGC
This sequence comes from Macropis europaea, assembly GCA_916610135.2. Taxonomy (NCBI): domain Eukaryota; kingdom Metazoa; phylum Arthropoda; class Insecta; order Hymenoptera; family Melittidae; genus Macropis; species Macropis europaea. The sequence continues at coordinate 247,060 of CAKAJE020001637.1, forward strand.
TTTGAGATGCCGCCAAGCCCAGTACGCTATCTGAAATAGGAGCGACGTAAATTGAACAAATGTGATAGAATTTCTGTGAATCCTTATATTAACCTTAATGTAAAATGATCTAATCGGGTCTCTGTTCGCCCTACCATAGAAGTCTAATGGTGCATTTCACTCGCCATTTCATGCGCTTTGAGATGCCGCTTAGCCCAATACTCTATCTAAAATAGGAGCGACGTAAGTGGAACAAATGTGATAGAATTACGCTGCATTCTTATATTAACCGTAATATGAAAAGATCTAATCGGGTCCCTGTTTGCCTTAGCCTAGAAGTTTAGTAGTGCATTTTACTCGCCATTTCATGCTCTTTGAGATGCCGCTTAGGCCAATACGCTATATGAAATAGGCGCGATGTAAATTGAACAAATGTGATAGAATTTCCGTGAATTCTTATATTAACCTTAATGTAAAATGATCTAATCGGGTCTCTGTTCGCCCTACCATAGAAGTCTAATAGTGCATTTCACTCGCCATTTCATGCGCTTTGAGATGCCGCTTAGCCCAATACGCTATTTGAAATACGAGCGACGTAAATTGTACAAATGTGATAGAATTACGCTGCATTCTTATATTAACCGTAATATAAAATGATCTAATCGGGTCTCTGTTTGGCTTATCATAGAAGTTTAATGGTGCATTTTACTCGCCATTTCATGCGCTTTGAGATGCCGCATAGCCCAATACGCTATCTGAAATAGGAGCGACGTAAATTGAACAAATGTGATAGAATTTTCGTGAATCCTGATATTAACCTTAATGTAAAATGATCTAATCGGGTCTCTGTTCGCCCTACCATAGAAGTCTAATGGTGCATTTCACTCGTGATTTCATGCGCTTTGAGATGCCGCCTAGCCCAGTACGCTATCTGAAATAGGAGCGACGTAAATTGAACAAATGTGATAGAATTTCCGTGAATCCTTATATTAACCTTAATGTAAAATGATCTAATCGGGTCTCTGTTCGCCCGACCATAGAAGTCTAATAGTGCATTTCACTCGCCATTTCATGCGCTTTGAGATGCCGTTTAGCCGAATACGCCATCTGAAATAGGAGCGACGTAAGTTGAACAAATGTGATAGAATTTCGCTGAATTATTTTATTAACCATAATGTAAAATGATCCGATCGGGGCTCTGTTCGCCCTAACCTAGAAGTTTAATAGTGCATTTTATTCGCCATTTCATGCGCTTTGAGATGCCGCATAGCCCAATACGCTATCTGAAATAGGAGCGACGTAAATTGAACAAATGTGATAGAATTTTGCTGAATTCTTAAATTAACCATAATATAAAATGATCTAATCGGGTCTCTTTTTGCCCTACCCTAGAAGTTTAATAGTGCATTTTACTCGCCATTTCATGCGCTTTGAGATGCCGCTTAGCCCAATACGCTATCTGAAACAGGAGCGACGTAAATTGAACAAATGTGATAGAATTTCCGTGAATTCTTATATCAACCTTAATGTAAAATGATCTAATCGGGTCTCTGTTCGCCCTACCATAGAAGTCTAATAGTGCATTTCACTCGCCATTTCAGGCGCTTTGAGATGCCGCCTACCCCAGTACGCTATCTGAAATAGGAGCGACGTAAGTTGAACAAATGTGATAGAATTACGCTGCATTCTCATATTAACCATAATATAAAATGATCTAATCGGGTCTCTGTATGCCTTATCCTAGAAGTTTAATAGTGCATTATACTCGCCATTTCATGCGCTTTGAGATGCCGCTTAGCCGAATACGCTCTCTGGAATAGGAGCGACGTAAATTGAACAAATGTGATAGAATTTCTGTGAATCCTTATATTAACCTTAATGTAAAATGATCTAATCGGGTCTCTGTTCGCCCTACCCTAGAAGTTTAATAGTGCAATTTATTCGCCATTTCATGCGCTTTGAAATGCTGCTTAGCCCAATACGCTATCTGAAATAGGAGCGAAGTAAGTTGAACAAATTTGATAGAATTACGCTAATTCTTATACTAACCGTAATATAAAATGATCGAATCGGGTCTCTGTTTGCCTTATCCTAGAAGTTTAATAGTGCATTATACTCGCCATCTCATGCGCTTTGAGATGCCGCATAGCCCAATACGCTATCTGAAATAGGAGCGACGTAAATTGAACAAATGTGATACAATATCCCTGAAATCTGATACTAAACAAAATATAAAATGATCTAATCGTGTCTCTGATAGCCCTATCATACAGGTTTAGTAGTGTATTTTACTCGCCATTGCACGCGCTTTAAGATGCCGCCTAGCCCAGTATGCTATCTGAAATAGGAGCGACGTAAGTTGCACAAATGTGATAGAATTACGCTGCATTCTTATATTATCCGTAATATAAAATGATGTGATCGGGTCTCTGTTTGCCTTATCCTAGAAGTTTAATAGCGCATTTTACTCGCCATTTCATGCGCTTTGAGATGCCGCTTAGCCCAATACGCTATCTGAAATAGGAGCGACGTAAATTGAACAAATGTGATAGAATTTCCATGAATTCTTATATTAACCTTAATGTAAAATGATCTAATCGGGTCTCTGTTCGCCCTACCATAGAAGTCTAACAGTGCATTTCACTCGCCATTTCATGCGCTTTGAGATGCCGCTTAGCCCAATACGCTATTTGAAATACGAGCGACTTAAATTGAACAAATGTGATAGAATTACGCTGAATTCTTCTATTAACCGTAATATAAAATGATCTAATCGGGTCTCTGTTTGGCTTACCCTAGAAGTTTAATGGTGCATTTTACTTGCCATTTCATGCGCTTTGATATGCCGCATAGCCCAATACGCTATCTGAAATAGGAGCGGCGTAAATTGAACAAATGTGATAGAATTTCCGTGAATCCTGATATTAACCTTAATGTAAAATGATCTAATCGGGTCTCTGTTCGCCCTACCATAGAAGTCTAATGGTGCATTTCACTCGTCATTTCATGCGCTTTGAGATGCCGCCAAGCCCAGTACGCTATCTGAAATAGGAGCGACGTAAATTGAACAAATGTGATAGAATTTCTGTGAATCCTTATATTAACCTTAATGTAAAATGATCTAATCGGGTCTCTGTTCGCCCTACCATAGAAGTCTAATGGTGCATTTCACTCGCCATTTCATGCGCTTTGAGATGCCGCTTAGCCCAATACTCTATCTAAAATAGGAGCGACGTAAGTGGAACAAATGTGATAGAATTACGCTGCATTCTTATATTAACCGTAATATAAAATGATCTAATCGGGTCTCTGTTTGCCTTATCCTAGAAGTTTAGTATTGCATTTTACTCGCCATTTCATGCGCTTTGAGATGCCGCTTAGGCCAATACGCTATCTGAAATAGGAGCGACGTAAATTGAACAAATGTGATAGAATTTCCGTGAATTCTTATATTAACCTTAATGTAAAATGATCTAATCGGGTCTCTGTTCGCCCTACCATAGAAGTCTAATAGTGCATTTCACTCGCCATTTCATGCGCTTTGAGATGCCGCTTAGCCCAATACGCTATTTGAAATACGAGCGACGTAAATTGTACAAATGTGATAGAATTACGCTGCATTCTTATATTAACCGTAATATAAAATGATCTAATCGGGTCTCTGTTTGGCTTATCATAGAAGTTTAATGGTGCATTTTACTCGCCATTTCATGCGCTTTGAGATGCCGCATAGCCCAATACGCTATCTGAAATAGGAGCGACGTAAATTGAACAAATGTGATAGAATTTTCGTGAATCCTGATATTAACCTTAATGTAAAATGATCTAATCGGGTCTCTGTTCGCCCTACCATAGAAGTCTAATGGTGCATTTCACTCGTGATTTCATGCGCTTTGAGATGCCGCCTAGCCCAGTACGCTATCTGAAATAGGAGCGACGTAAATTGAACAAATGTGATAGAATTTCCGTGAATCCTTATATTAACCTTAATGTAAAATGATCTAATCGGGTCTCTGTTCGCCCGACCATAGAAGTCTAATAGTGCATTTCACTCGCCATTTCATGCGCTTTGAGATGCCGTTTAGCCGAATACGCCATCTGAAATAGGAGCGACGTAAGTTGAACAAATGTGATAGAATTTCGCTGAATTATTTTATTAACCATAATGTAAAATGATCTGATCGGGGCTCTGTTCGCCCTAACCTAGAAGTTTAATAGTGCATTTTATTCGCCATTTCATGCGCTTTGAGATGCCGCATAGCCCAATACGCTATCTGAAATAGGAGCGACGTAAATTGAACAAATGTGATAGAATTTTGCTGAATTCTTAAATTAACCATAATATAAAATGATCTAATCGGGTCTCTTTTTGCCCTACCCTAGAAGTTTCATAGTGCATTTTACTCGCCATTTCATGCGCTTTGAGATGCCGCTTAGCCCAATACGCTATCTGAAACAGGAGCGACGTAAATTGAACAAATGTGATAGAATTTCCGTGAATTCTTATATCAACCTTAATGTAAAATGATCTAATCGGGTCTCTGTTCGCCCTACCATAGAAGTCTAATAGTGCATTTCACTCGCCATTTCAGGCGCTTTGAGATGCCGCCTACCCCAGTACGCTATCTGAAATAGGAGCGACGTAAGTTGAACAAATGTGATAGAATTACGCTGCATTCTCATATTAACCATAATATAAAATGATCTAATCGGGTCTCTGTATGCCTTATCCTAGAAGTTTAATAGTGCATTATACTCGCCATTTCATGCGCTTTGAGATGCCGCTTAGCCGAATACGCTCTCTGGAATAGGAGCGACGTAAATTGAACAAATGTGATAGAATTTCTGTGAATCCTTATATTAACCTTAATGTAAAATGATCTAATCGGGTCTCTGTTCGCCCTACCCTAGAAGTTTAATAGTGCAATTTATTCGCCATTTCATGCGCTTTGAAATGCTGCTTAGCCCAATACGCTATCTGAAATAGGAGCGAAGTAAGTTGAACAAATTTGATAGAATTACGCTAATTCTTATACTAACCGTAATATAAAATGATCTAATCGGGTCTCTGTTTGCCTTATCCTAGAAGTTTAATAGTGCATTATACTCGCCATTTCATACGCTTTGCGATGCCGCTTATCCCAATACGCTATCTGAAATAGGATCGACGTAAATTGAACAAATGTGATAGAATTTTGCTGAATTCTTAAATTAACCATAATATAAAATGATCTAATCGGGTCTCTGTTCGCCCTACCATAGAAGTCCAATAGTGCATTTCACTCGCCATTTCATGCGCTTTGAGATGCCGCCTAGTCCAGTACGCTATCTGAAATAGGAGCGACGTAAGTTGAACAAATGTGGTAGAATTACGCTGCATACTTATATTAACCGTAATATAAAATGATCTAATCGGGTCTCTGTTTGCCTTATCCTAGAAGTTTAATAGCGCGTTTTAATCGCCATTCCACGCGCTTTAAGATGCCGCGTAGCCCAGTATGCTATCTGAAATAGGAGCGACGTAAATTGTACAAATGTGATAGAATTTCGCTGAATTCTTAAATTAACCATAATATAAAATGATCTAATCGGGTCTCTGTTTGCCTTATCCTAGAAGTATAATAGTGCATTATACTCGCCACTTCATGCGCTTTTAGATGCCGCCTAGCCCAGTACGCTATCTGAAATAGGAGCGACGTAAATTGAAAAAATGTGATAGAACTTCGCTGAATTCTTAAATTAACCATAATATAAAATGATCTAATCGGGTCTCTGTTTGCCCTACCCTAGAAGTTTAATAGTGCAATTTATTCGACATTTCATGCGCTTTGAGATGCCGCATAGCCCAATACGCTATCTGAAATAGGAGCGACGTAAATTGAACAAATGTGATAGAATTTCCGTGAATTCTTATATTAACCTTAATGTAAAATGATCTAATCGGGTCTCTGTTCGCCCCGCCCTAGAAGCTTAATAGTGCATTTCACTCGTCATTTCATGCGCTTTGAGATGCCGCTTAGCCCAATATGCTATCTGAAATAGGAGCGACGTAAATTGAACAAATGTGATAGAATTTCGCTGAATTCTTAAATTAACCATAATATAAAATGATCTAATCGGGTCTCTGTTTGCCTTATCCTAGAAGTATAATAGTGCATTATACTCGCCACTTCATGCGCTTTTAGATGCCGCCTAGCCCAGTACGCTATCTGAAATAGGAGCGAAGTAAGTTGAACAAATGCTATAAAATTTTGCTGACATCTTAAATTAACCATAATATAAAATGATCTAATCGGGTCTCTTTTTGCCCTACCATAGAAGTTTCATAGTGCACTTTACTCGCCATTCCACGCGCTTTAAGATGCCGCCTAGCCCAGTACGATATCTGAAATAGGAGCGACGTAAGTTGAACAAATGTGATAGAATTTTGCTGAAATCTTAAATTAACCATAATATAAAATGATCTAATCGGGTCTCTGTTTGCCCTACCCTAGAAGTTTAATAGTGCATTTCACTCGTCACTTCATGCGCATTGAGACGCCGCTAAGGCCAATAAGCTATCTGAAATAGGAGCGACGTAAATTGAACAAATGTGATAGAATTTCGCAGAATTCTTATATTAACCAAAATATAAAATGATCAAATCTGGTCTCTGTTCGCCCTAGCCTAGAAGTTTAATAGTGCATTTTGTTCGCCATTTCATGCGCTTTGAGATGCCGCTTTGCCCAATACGCTATCTGAAATAGGAGCGACGTAAGTTGAACAAATGTGATAGAATTTCCCTGAAATCTTATATTAAACAAAATATAAAATGATCTAATCGGGTCTCTGATTGCTCTATCATAGAAGTTTAGTAGTGCATTTTACTCGCCCTTCCACGCGCTTTAAGATGCCGCCTAGCCCAGTACGCTATCTGAAATAGGAGCGACGTAAGATGAACAAATGTGATAGAATTACGCTGAATTCTTATATTAACCGTAATATAAAATGATCTAATCGGGTCTCTGTTTGCCTTATCCTAGAAGTTGAATAGTGCATTTCACTCGCCATTTCATGCGCTTTGAAATGCTGCTTAGCCCAATACGCTATCTGAAATAGGAGCGACGTGAATTGAACAAATGTGATAGAACTTCGCTGAATTCTTAAATTAACCATAATATAAAATGATCGAATCGGGTCTCTGTTTGCCCTACCCTAGAAGTTTAATAGTGCATTTTATTCGCCATTTCATGCGCTTTGAGATGCCGCATAGCCCAATACGCTATCTGAAATAGGAGCGACGTAAATTGAACAAATGTGATACAATTTCCCTGAAATCTGATACTAAACAAAATATAAAATGATCTAATCGTGTCTCTGATAGCCCTATCATACAGGTTTAGTAGTGTATTTTACTCGCCATTGCACGCGCTTTAAGATGCCGCCTAGCCCAGTATGCTATCTGAAATAGGAGCGACGTAAGTTGCACAAATGTGATAGAATTACGCTGCATTCTTATATTATCCGTAATATAAAATGATGTGATCGGGTCTCTGTTTGCCTTATCCTAGAAGTTTAATAGCGCATTTGACTCGCCATTGCATGCGCTTTGAGATGACGCTTAGCCCAATACGCAATCTGTAATAGGAGCGACGTAAATTGAACAAATGTGATAGAACTTCGCTGCATTCTTATATTAACCGTAATATAAAATGATCTAATCGGGTCTCTGATTGCCCTACCATTGAAGTCTAATGGTGCATTTTACCCGCCATTCCACGCGCTTTAAGATGCCGCCTAGCCCAGTGCATTATCTGAAACAGGAGCGACGTAACTTGAACAAATGTGATAGAATTACGCTGCATTCTTATATTAACCGTTATATAAAATGATCTTATCGGGTCTCTGTTTGCCTTATCCTGGAAGTTTAATAGCGCATTTTACTCGCCATTCCACGCGCTATAAGATGCCGTCTAGCCCAATACGCTATCTGAAATATGAGCGACGTAAATTGAACAAATGTGATAGAACTTCCCTGAAATCTTATATTAAACAAAATATAAAATGATCTAATCGGGTCTCTGATTGCTTTATCATAGAAGTTTAGTAGTGCATTTTACTCGCCCTTCCACGCGCTTTAAGATGCCGCCTAGCCCAGTACGCTATCTGAAATAGGAGCGACGTAAGATGAACAAATGTGATAGAATTACGCTGAATTCTTATATTAACCGTAATATAAAATGATCTAATCGGGTCTCTGTTTGCCTTATCCTAGAAGTTGAATAGTGCATTTCACTCGCCATTTCATGCGCTTTGAATGCTGCTTAGCCCAATACGCTATCTGAAATAGGAGCGACGTAAATTGAACAAATGTGATAGAACTTCGCTGAATTCTTAAATTAACCATAATATAAAATGATCGAATCGGGTCTCTGTTTGCCCTACCCTAGAAGTTTAATAGTGCATTTTATTCGCCATTTCATGCGCTTTGAGATGCCGCATAGCCCAATACACTATCTGAAACAGGAGCGACGTAAATTGAACAAGTGTGATACAATTTCCCTGAAATCTGATATTAAACAAAATATAAAATGATGTAATCGTGACTCTGATTGCCCTATCATAGAAGTTTAGTAGTGCATTTTACTCGCCATTCCACGCGCTTTAAGATGCCGCCTAGCCCAGTACGCTATCTGAAATAGGAGCGACGTAAGTTGACCAAATGTGATAGAATTACGCTGCATTCTTGTATTAACCGTAATATAAAATGATCTAATCGGGTCTCTGTTCGCCCTACCATAGAAGTCTAATAGTGCATTTCACTCGCCATTTCATGCGCTTTGAGATACCGCATAGCCCAATACGCTATCTGAAATAGGAGCGACGTAAATTCAACAAATGTGATAGAATTTCGCTGAATTCTTTTATTATCCAAAATGTAAAATGATCTAATCGGGTCTCTGTTCGCCCTACCATAGAAGTCTAATAGTGCAGTTCACTCCCCATTCCACGCGCTTTAAGATGCCGCCGAGGCCAGTACGCTATCTGAAATAGGAACGACGTAAGTTGAACAAATGTGATAGAATTTTGCTGAATTCTTAAATTAACCATAATATAAAATGATCTAATCGGGTCTCTATTTGTCCTACGCTAGAAGTTTAATAGTGCATTTTACTCGCCATTTCATGCGCTTTGAGATGCCGCCTAGCCCTGTACGCTATCTGAAATAGGAGCGACGTAAATTGAACAAATGTGATAGAATTTCGCTGAATTCTTAAATTAACCATAATATAAATGATCTTATCGGGTCTCTGTTTGCCCTACCCTAGAAGTTTGATAGTGCATTTTACTCGCCATTTCATGCGCTTTGAGATGCCGCTTAGCCGAATACGCTAACTGAAGTAGGAGCGACGTAAATTGAACAAATGTGATAGAATTTTGCTGAATTCTTAAATTAACCATAATATAAAATGATCTAATCGGGTCTCTCTTCGCCCTACCATAGAAGTCTAATAGTGCATTTCACTCCCCATTCCACGCGCTTTAAGATGCCGCCGAGGCCAGTACGCTATCTGAAATAGGAACGACGTAAATTGAACAAATGTGATAGAATTTCGCTGAATTCTTAAATTAACCATAATATAAAATGATTTAATCGGGTCTCTGTTTGCCTTATCCTAGAAGTTTAATAGCGCATTTTACTCGCCATTGCATGCGCTTTGAGATGCCGCTTAGCCCAATAAGCTATCTGAAATAGGAGCGACGTAAATTGAACAAATGTGATAGAATTTCGCAGAATTCTTATATTAACCAAAATATAAAATGATCTAATCGTGACTCTGATTGCCCTATCATAGAAGTTTAGTAGTGCATTTTACTCGCCATTCCACGCGCTTTAAGATGCCGCCTAGCCCAGTACGCTATCTGAAATAGGAGCGACGTAAATTGAACAAATGTGATAGAATTTCGCTGAATTCTTTTATTAACCAAAATGTAAAATGATCTAATCGGGTCTCTGTTCGCCCTAGCCTAGAAGTTTAATAGTGCATTTTAGTCGCCATTTCATGCGCTTTGAAATGCCGCTTAGCCCAATACGCTATCTGAAATAGGAGCGACGTAAATTGAACAAATGTGATAGAATTTCCGTGAATTCTTATATTAACCTTAATGTAAAATGATCCAATCGGGTCTCTGTTCGCCCTACCATAGAAGTCTAATAGTGTATTTCACTCGCCATTTCATGCGCTTTGAGACGCCGTTTAGCCCAATACGCCATCTGAGATAGGAGCGACGTAAGTTGAACAAATGTGATAGAATTTCGCTGAATTCTTATATTAACCAAAATATAAAATGATCTAATCGGGTCTCTGATTGCCCTATCATAGAAGTTTAATAGTGCATTTTACTTGCCATTCCACGCTCATTAAGATGCCGCCTAGCCCAGTACGCTATCTGAAATAGCAGCGACGTAAGTTGGACAAATGTGATAGAATTTCGCTGAATTCTTTTATTAATCATAATGTAAAATGATCTGATCGGGGCGCTGATCGCCATAGCCTAGAAGTTTAATAGTGCATTTTATTCGCCATTTCATGCGCTTTGAGATGCCGCTTAGCCGAGTTCGCTATCCGAAATAGGAGCGACGTAAATTGAACAAATGTGATAAAATTTCCCTGAAATCTTATATTAAACAAAATATAAAATGATCTAATCGGGTCTCTGATTGCCCTATCATAGAAGTTTCATAGTGCATTTCACTCGTCATTTCATGCGCTTTGTGATGCCGCTCAGCCCAATAAGCTAACTGTAATAGGAGCGACGTAAATTGAACAAATGTGATAGAATTTCGCTGAATTCTTATGTTAACCAAAATATAAAATGATCTAATCGGGTCTCTGATTGCCCTATCATAGAAGTTTAATAGTGCATTTTACTTGCCATTCCACGCGCTTTAAGATGCCGCCTAGCCCAGTACGCTATCTGACATAGGAGCGACGTGAATTGAACAAATGCGATAAAATTTTGCTGACATCTTAAATTAACCATAATATAAAATGAACTAATCGGGTCGCTGATTGCCCTATCATAGAATTTTAATATTGCATTTTACTCGCCATTCCACGCGCTTTAAGATGCCGCCTAGCCCAGTACGCTAACTGAAATAGGAGCGACGTAAATTGAACAAATGTGATAGAATTTTGCTGAATTCTTAAATTAACCGTAATATAAAATGATCTAATCGGGTCTATGATTGCCCTATCATAGAATTTTAATAGTGCATTTTACTCGCCATTCCACGCGCTTTAAGATGCCGCCTAGCCCAGTACGCTATCTGAAATAGGAGCGACGTAAATTGAACAAATGTGATAGAATTTCGCTGAATTCTTAAATTAACCATAATATAAAATGGTCTAAACGGGTCTCTGTTCGCCCTACCCTAGAAGTTTAATATTGCCTTTCACTCGTCATTTCATGCGCTTTGAGATGCCGCTTAGCCCAATACGCTATCTGAAATAGGAGCGACGTAAATTGAACAAACGTGATAGAATTTCCCTGAATTCTTATATTAACCTTAATGTACAATGATCTAATCGGTTCTCTGTTCGCCCTACCCTAGAAGTTTAATAGTGTCTTTCACTCGTCATTTCATGCGCTTTGAGATGCCGCTTAGCCCAATACGCTATCTGAAATAGGAGCGACGTAAATTGAACAAATGTGATAGAATTTCGCTGAATTCTTATATTAACCAAAATATAAAATGATCTAATCGGCTCTCTGATTGCCCTATCATAGAAGTTTAGTAGTGCATTTTACTCGCCCTTCCACGCGCTTTAAGATGCCGCCCAGCCCAGTACGCAACTGAAATAGGAGCGACGTAAGTTGAACAAATGTGATAGAATTACGCTGAATTCTTATATTAACCGTAATATAAAATGATCTAATAGGGTCTCTGTTTGCCCTACCCTAGAAGTTTAACAGTGCATTTTACTCGCCATTTCATGCGCTTTGAGATGCCGCTTAGCCCAATACGCTATCTGAAATTGGAGCGACGTAAATTGAACAAATGTGATAGAATTTTTCTGAATTCTTAAATAAACCTTAATATGAAATGATCTAATCGGGTCTCTGTTTGCCCTACCCTGGTAGTTTAACAGTGCATTTTAATCGCCATTTCATGCGCTTTGAGATGCCGCTTAGCCCAATACGCCACCTGAAATAGGAGCGACGTAAATTGAACAAACGTGATAGAATTTCCCTGAATTCTTATATTAACCGTAATATAAAATGATGTAATCGATTCTCTGTTCGCCCTACCCTAGAAGTTTAATAGTGCATTTTACGAGCCATTTCTTGCGCTTTGAGATGCAGCTTAGCCCAATACGCTATCTGAAATAGGAGCGACGTAAATTGAACAAATGTGATAGAATTTCGCTGAATTCTTAAATTAACCATAATATGAAATGACCTAATCGGGTCTCTGTTTGCTCTACCCTAGAAGTTTAATAGTGCATTTTACTCGTCATTTCATGCGCTTTGAGATGCCGCCTAGCCCAGTACGCTACCTGAAATTGGAGCGACGTAAATTGAACAAATGTGATAGCATTTCGCTGAATTCTTTTATTTACCATAATGTTAAATGATCTAACCGGGTCTCTGTTCGCCCTAGCGTAGACGCATAATAGTGCATTTTATTCGTCATTTCATGCGCTTTGAGATGCCGCTTAGCCGAACATGCTACCTGAAATAGGGGCGACGTAAATTGAACAAACGTGATAGAATTTCGCTGAATTCTTATATTAACCAAAATATAAAATGATCTAATCGGGTCTCTGATTGCCCTATCATAGAAGTTTAAGAGTGCACTTTGCTCGCCATTCCACGCGCTTTAAGATGCCGCCTAGCCCAGTACGCTATCTGAAATAGGAGCGCCGTAAATTGAACAAACGTGATAGAATTTCCCTGAATTCTTATATTAACCTTAATGTACAATGATCTAATCGGTTCTCTGTTCGCCCTACCCTAGAAGTTTAATAGTGTCTTTCACTCGTCATTTCATGCGCTTTGAGATGCCGCTTAGCCCAATACGCTATCTGAAATAGGAGCGACGTAAATTGAACAAATGTGATAGAATTTCGCTGAATTCTTATATTAACCAAAATATAAAATGATCTAATCGGCTCTCTGATTGCCCTATCATAGAAGTTTAGTAGTGCATTTTACTCGCCCTTCCACGCGCTTTAAGATGCCGCCCAGCCCAGTACGCAACTGAAATAGGAGCGACGTAAGTTGAACAAATGTGATAGAATTACGCTGAATTTTTATATTAACCGTAATATAAAATGATCTAATCGGGTCTCTGTTTGCCCTACCCTAGAAGTTTAATAGTGCATTTTACTCGCCATTTCATGCGCTTTGAGATGCCGCTTAGCCCAATACGCTATCTGAAATTGGAGCGACGTAAATTGAACAAATGTGATAGAATTTTTCTGAATTCTTAAATAAACCTTAATATGAAATGATCTAATCGGGTCTCTGTTTGCCCTACCCTGGAAGTTTAACAGTGCATTTTACTCGTCATTTCATGCGCTTTGAGATGCCGCCTAGCCCAGTACGCTACCTGAAATAGGAGCGACGTAAATTGAACAAATGTGATAGAATTTCGCTGAATTCTTTTATTTACCATAATGTTAAATGATCTAATCGGGTCTCTGTTCGCCCTAGCGTAGACGCATAATAGTGCATTTTATTCGTCATTTCATGCGCATTGAGATGCCGCTTAGCCGAACACGCTACCTGAAATAGGGGCGACGTAAATTGAACAAACGTGATAGAATTTCGCTGAATTCTTATATTAACCAAAATATAAAATGATCTAATCGGGTCTCTGATTGCCCTATCATAGAAGTTTAAGAGTGCACTTTGCTCGCCATTCCACGCGCTTTAAGATGCCGCCTAGCCGAGTACGCTATCTGGAATAGGAGCGACGTAAGTTGAACAAATGTGATAGAATAACGCTGAATTCTTATATTAACCGTAATATAAAATGGTCTAATCGGGTCTCCGTTTGCCTTATCCGAGAAGTTTAATAGTGCATTTTACTCGCCATTTCATGCGCTTTGAGATGCCGCTTAGCCCAATACGATATCTGCAATAGGAGCGACGTAAATTGAACAAATGTGATAGAATATCGCTGAATTCTTAAATTAACCATAATATAAAATGATCTAATCTGGTCTCTGTTTGCCCTACCCTAGAAGTTTAATAGTGCATTTTACTCGCCATTTCTTGCGCCTTGAGATGCCGCTTAGCCCAATACGCTATCTGAAATATCGGCGACGTAAATTGACCAAATGTGAGAGAATTTCGCTGAATTCTTATATTAACCAAAATATAAAATGATCTAATCGGGTCTCTGATTGCCCTATCATAGAAGTTTAAAAGTGCATTTTACTCGCCATTCCACGCGCTTTAAGATGCCGCGTAGCCCAGTACGCTATCTGAAATGGCAGTGACGTAAATTGAACAAATCTGATAGAATTGTGCTGAATTCTTAAATTAACCATAATATAAAATGATGTAATCGGGTCTCTGTTCGCCCTACCCAAGGAGTTTCATACTGCATTTCTCTCGTCATTTCATGCGCTTCGAGATGCCGCTTAGCCCAGTACGCTATCTGAACTAGGAGCGACGTAAGTTGAACAAATGTGATAGAATTACGCTGAATTCTTATATTAACCGTAATATAAAATGATCTAATCGGGTCTCTGTTTGCCCTACCCTAGAAGTATAATAGTGCATTTTACTCGTCATTTCTTGCGTTTTAAGATGCCGCCGAGCCCAGTACGCTATCTGATATAGTAGCGACGTAAGTTGAACAAATGTGATAGAATTACGCTGAATTCTTATATTAACCGTAATATAAAATGATCTAATCGGGTCTCTGTTTGCCTTATCCTTGAAGTTTAATAGTGCATTTTATCCGCCATTTCTTGCGCTTTGAGATGCAGCTTAGCCCAATATGCTATCTGAAATAGGAGCGACGTAAATTGAACAAATGTGATAGAATTTCGCTGAATTCTTAAATTAACCATAATATGAAATGACCTAATCGGGTCTCTGTTTGCTCTACCCTAGAAGTTTAATAGTGCATTTTACTCGTCATTTCTTGCGCTTTAAGATGCCGTCTAGCCCAGTACGCTATCTGAAATAGGAGCGACGTAAGTTGAACAAATGTGATAGAATTACGCTGAATTCTTATATTTACCGTAATATAAAATGATCTAACCGGGTCTCTGTTTGCCTTATCATAGAAGTTTAATAGTGCATTTCACTCTTCATTTCATGCGCTTTGAGATGCCTCTTAGCCCAATAAGCTATTTGAAATAGGAGCGACGTAAATTGAACAAATGTGATAGAATTTGGCTGAATTCTTAAATTAACCATAATATAAAATGATGTAATCGGGTCTCCGTTTGCCCTACCCTAGAAGTTTAACAGCGCATTTTAATCGCCATTTCATGCGCTTTGAGATGCCGCTTAGCCCAATACGATATCTGAAATAGGAGCGACGTAAATTGAACAAATGTGATAGAATTTCGCTGAATTCTTATATTAACCAAAATATGAAATGATCTAATCGGCTCTCTGATTGCCCTATCATAGAAGTTTAGTAGTGCATTTTACTCGCCCTTCCACGCGCTTTAAGATGCCGCCTAGCCCAGTACGCTATCTGAAATAGGAGCGACGTAAGTTGAACAAATGTGATAGAATTACGCTGCATTCTTATATTAACCGTAATATAAAATGATCTAATCGGGTCTCTGTTTGCCTTATCCTAGAAGTTTAATAGTGCATTTTACTCGCCATTTCATGCGCATTGAGCTGCCGCTTA
This sequence comes from Macropis europaea, assembly GCA_916610135.2. Classification (NCBI taxonomy): domain Eukaryota; kingdom Metazoa; phylum Arthropoda; class Insecta; order Hymenoptera; family Melittidae; genus Macropis; species Macropis europaea. The sequence continues at coordinate 262,910 of CAKAJE020001637.1, forward strand.
GCCCAATACGCATCTGAAATAGGAGCGACGTAAATTGAACAAATATGATAGAGTTTCGCTGAATTCTTAAATTAACCATAATATAAAATGATCTTATCGGGTCTCCGTTTGCCCTACCCTAGAAGTTTAACAGTGCATTTTATCCGCCATTTCTTGCGGTTTGAGATGCCGCTCAGCCCAATACGCTATCTGAAATATCAGCGACGTAAATTGAACAAATGTGATAGAATTACGCTGAATTCTTATATTAACCGTAATATAAAATGATCTAATCGGCTCTCTGATTGCCCTACCCTAGAAGTTTAACAGTGCATTTTACTCGCCATTTCATGCGGTTTGAGATGCCGCTTAGCCCAATACGCTATCTGAAATAGGAGCGACGAAAATTGAACAAATATGATAGAGTTTCGCTGAATTCTTAAATTAACCATAATATAAAATGATCTTATCGGGTCTCCGTTTGCCCTACCCTAGAAGTTTAACAGTGCATTTTATCCGCCATTTCTTGCGCTTTGAGATGCCGCTTAGCCCAATACGCTATCTGAAATATCAGCGACGTAAATTGAACAAATGTGATAGAATTACGCTGAATTCTTATATTAACCGTAATATAAAATGATCAAATCGGGTCTCTGTTTGCCTTATCCTAGAAGTTTAATAGTGCATTTCACTCGCCATTTCATGCGCTTTGAGATGCCTCTTAGCCCAATATGCTATCTGAAATAGGAGCGACGTAAATTGAACCAATGTGATAGAATTTTTCTGAATTCTTAAATAAACCATAATATGAAATGATCTAATCGGGTCGCTGTTTGCCCTACCCTAGAAGTTTAACAGTGCATTTTACTCGCCATTTCATGCGCTTTGAGATGCCGCTTAGCCCAATACGCTATCTGAAATAGGAGCGACGTAAATTGAACAAACGTGATAGAATTTCCCTGAATTCTTATATTAACCTTAATGTAAAATGATCTAATCGGGTCTTTGTTCGCCCAACCCTAGAAGTTTATTAGTGCATTTCACTCGTCATTTCATGCGCTTTGAGATGCCGCTTAGCCCAATACGCTATCTGAAATAGGAGCGACGTAAATTGAACAAATGTGATAGAATTTCGCTGAATTCTTACATTAACCAAAATATAAAATGATCTATTCGGGACTCTGATTGCCCTATCATAAAAGCTTAGTAGTGCATTTTACTCGCCCTTCCGCGCGCTTTAAGATGCCGTCTAGCCCAGTACGCTATCTGAAATAGGAGCGACGTAAGTTGAACAAATGTGATAGAATTACGCTGAATTCTTATATTTACCGTAATATAAAATGATCTAATCGGGTCTCTGTTTGCCTTATCATAGAAGTTTAATAGTGCATTTCACTCTTCATTTCATGCGCTTTGAGATGCCTCTTAGCCCAATAAGCTATCTGAAATAGGAGCGACGTAATTGAACAAATGTGATAGAATTTCGCTGAATTCTTATATTAACCAAAATATAAAATGATCTAATCGGGTCTCTGATTGCCCTATCAAAGAAGTTTAGTAGTGCATTTTACTCGCCAATCTACGCGCTTGACGATTCCGCCTAGCCCAGTACGCTATCTGAAATAGGAGCGACGTAAATTGAACAAATGTGATAGGATTTGGCTGAATTCTTAAATGAACCATAATATAAAATGATCTAATCGGGTCTCCGTTTGCCCTACCCTAGAAGTTTAACAGCGCATTCTAATCGCCATTTCATGCGCTTTGAGATGCAGCTTAGCCCAATACGCTATCTGAAATAGGAGCGACGTAAATTGAACAAGTGTGATAGAATTTTTCTGAATTCTTAAATAAACCATAATATGAAATGATCTAATCGTGTCTCTGTTTGCCCTACACTAGATGTTTAACAGTGCATTTTACTCGCCATTTCATGCGCTTTGATGTGCCGCTTAGCCCAATACGCTAACTCAAATAGGAGCGACGTAAATTGAACAAATGTGATAGAATTTCCCTGAATACTTATATTAACCTTAATTTAAATGATCTAATCGGGTCTCTGTTCGCCCTACCCTAGAAGTGTAATAGTGCATTTCACTCGCCATTTCATGCGCTTTGAGATGCCGCTTAGCCCAATACGCTATCTGAAATAGGAGCGACGTAAATAGAACAATTGTGATAGAATTTGGCTGAATTCTTAAATTAACCATAATATAAAATGATCTAATCGGGTCTCTGTTTGCCCTACCCTAGAAGTTTAATAGTGCATTTTACTCGCCATTTCATGCGCTTTGAGATGGCGCTTAGCCCAATACGCCACCTGAAATAGTAGCGACGTAAATTGAACAAATGTGATAGAATTTGGCTGAATTCTTAAATTAACCATAATATAAAATGATCTAATCGGGTCTCTGTTTGCCTTACCCTAGAAGTTTAATGGTGCATTTCACTCGCCATTTCATGCGCTTTGAGATGCCGCTTAGCCCAATACGCTATCAGAAATAGGAGCGACGTAAATTGAACAAATGTGATAGAATTTCGCTGATTCTTATATTAACCAAAATATGAAATGATCTAATCGGCTCTCTGATTGCCCTATCATAGAAGTTTAGTAGTGCATTTTACTCGCCCTTCCACGCGCTTTAAGATGCCGCCTAGCCCAGTACGCTATCTGAAATAGGAGCGACGTAAGTTGAACAAATGTGATAGAATTACGCTGAATTCTTATATTAACCGTAATATAAAATGATCTTATCGGGTCTCTCTTTGCCCTACCCTAGAAGTTTAATAGTGCATTTTACTCGCCATTTCTTGCGCTTTGAGATGCCAGTTAGCCCAATACGCTACCTGAAATATCAGCGACGTAAATTGAACAAATATGATAGAATTTCGCTGAATTCTTATATTAACCGTAATATAAAATGATCTAATCGGGTCTCTGATTGCCCTATCATAGAAGTTGAATAGTGCATTTTACTCGCCAATCCACGCGCTTTAAGATTCCGCCTAGCCCAGTACGCTATCTGAAATAGGAGCGACGTAAATTGAACAAATGTGATAGAATTACGCTGAATTCTTATATTAACCGTAATATAAAATGAACGAATCGGGTCTCTGTTTGCCTTATCCTAGAAGTTTAATAGTGCATTTTACTCGCCATTTCATGCGCATTGAGGTGCCGCTTAGCCCAATACGCTATCTGAAATATCAGCGACGTAAATTGAACAAATGTGATAGAATTTTTCTGAATTCTTATATTAACCTTAATGTAAAATGATCTAATCGGGTCTCTGTTTGCCCTACCCTAGAAGTTTAACAGTGCATTTTACTCGCCATTTCATGCTCTTTGAGATGCCGCTTAGCCCAATACGCTATCTGAAATAGGAGCGACGTAAATTGAACAAATGTGATAGAATTTCCCTGAATACTTATATTACCCTTAATGTAAAATGATCTAATCGGGTCTCTGTTCGCCCTACCCTAGAAGTTTAATAGTGCATTTCACTCGCCATTTCATGCGCTTTGAGATGCCGCTTAGCCCAATACGCTATCTGAAATAGGAGCGACGTAAATAGAACAATTGTGATAGAATTTCGCTGAATACTTATATTAACCAAAATATAAAATGATCTAATCAGGTCTCTGATTGCCCTATCATAGAAGTTTAATAGTGCATTTTACTCGCCAATTCACGCGCTTTAAGATTCCGCCTAGCCCAGTCCGCTATCTGAAATAGGAGCGACGTAAATTGAACAAATGTGATAGAATTTGGCTGAATTCTTAAATTAACCATAACATAAAATGATCTAATCGTGTCTCTGTTTGCCGTACCCTAGAAGTTTAATAGTGCATTTTACTCGCCATTTCTTGCGCTTTGAGATGCCGCTTTGCCCAATAAGCTATCTGAAATAGGAGCGACGTAAATTGAACAAATGTGAGAGAATTTCGCTGAATTCTTATATTAACCTTAATGTAAAATGTTCTAATCGGGTCTCTGTTCGCCCTACCCATGAAGATTAATAGTGCATTTCACTCGTCATTTCATGCGCTTTGAGATGCCGCTTAGCCCAATACGCTATCTGATATAGGAGCGACGTAAGTTGAACAAATGTGATAGAATTTCGCTGAATTCTTATATTAACCAAAATATAAAATGATCTAATCGGGTCTCTGATAGCCCTATCATAGAAGGTTAATAGTGCGTTTTACTCGCCAATCCACGCGCTTTAAGATGCCGCCTAGACCAGTACGCTATCTGAAATAGGAGCGACGTAAATTGAACAAATGTGGTAGAATTACGCTGAATTCTTATATTAACCGTAATATAAAATGAACGAATCGGGTCTCTGTTTGCCTTATCCTAGAAGTTTAATAGTGCATTTTACTCGCCATTTCATGCGCATTGAGATGCCGCTTAGCCCAATACGCTATCTGAAATATCAGCGACGTAAATTGAACAAATGTGATAGAATTTTTCTGAATTCTTAAATAAACCATAATACGAAATGATCTAATCGGGTCTCTGATTGCCCTACCCCAGAAGTTTAATAGTGCATTTTACTGGCCATTCCACGCGCTTGAAGTTGCCGCCTAGCCTAGTACGCTATCTGAAATAGGAGCTACGTAACTTCAACAAATGTGACAGAATTACGCTGAATTCTTATATTAACCGTAATATAAAATGAACTAATCGGGTCTCTGTTTGTCTTATCCTAGAAGTTTAATAGTGCATTTTACTCGCCATTTCATGCGCTTTGAGATGTCGCTTAGCCCAATACGCTATCTGAAATAGGAGCGACGTAAATTGAACAAATGTGATAGAATTTTGCTGAATTCTTAAATTAACCATAATATAAAATGATCTAATCGGGTCTCTTTTTGCCCTACCCTAGAACTTTCATAGTGCATTTTACTCGCCATTTCATGCGCTTTGAGATGCCGCTTAGCCCAATACGCTATCTGAAATAGGAGCGACGTAAGTTGAACAAATGTGATAGAATTTCGCTGAATTCTTTTATTAACCATAATGTAAAATGATATAATCGGGTCTCTGTTTGCCCCACCCTAGAAGTTTAATAGTGCATTTCACTCGTCATTTCATGCGCTTTGAGATGCCGCTTAGCCGAATACGCTAACTGAAATAGGAGCGACGTAAATTGAACAAATGTGATAGAATTTCCCTGAAATCTTATATTAAACAAAATATAAAATGATCTGATCGGGTCTCTGATTGCCCTATCATAGAAGCTTAGTAGTGCATTTTACTCGCCATTCCACCCGCTTTAAGATGCCGCCTAGCCCAGTACGCTATCTGAAATAGGAGCGACGTAAATTGAACAAATGTGATAGAATTTTGCTGAATTCTTAAATTAACCATAATATAAAATGATCTAATCGGGTCTCTGTTTATCCTACCCTAGAAGTTTAATAGTGCATTTCACTCGTCATTTCATGCGCTTTGTGATGCCGCTAAGCCCAATAAGCTATCTGTAATAGGAGCGACGTAAATTTTACAAACGTGATAGAATTTCGTTGAAATCTTATATTAACCAAAATATAAAATGATCTAATCGGGTCTCTGATTGCCCTATCATAGAAGTTTAATAGTGCATTTTACTCGCCATTCCACGCGCTTTAAGATGCCGCCTAGCCCAGTACGCTATCTGAAAGAGGAGCGACGTAACTTGAACAAATATGATAGAATTTCGCAGAATTCTTATATTAACCAAAATATAAAATGATCTAATCTGGTCTCTGTTCGCCCTAGCCTAGATGTTTAATAGTGCATTTTGTTCGCCATTTCATGCGATTTGAGATGCCGCTTAGCCCAATACGCTATCTGCAATGGGAGCGACGTAAATTGAACAAATGTGATAGAATTTTTCTGAATTCTTAAATAAACCATAATATGAAATGATCTAATCGGGTCTCTGTTTGCTCTACCCTAGAAGTTTAATAGTGCATTTCACTCGCCATTTCATGCGCTTTGAGATGCCGCTTAGTCCAATACGCTATCTGAAATAGGAGCGACGTAAATAGAACAATTGTGATAGAATTTCGCTGAATTCTTATATTAACCAAAATATAAAATGATCTAATCGGGTCTCTGTTTGCCTTATCCTAGAAGTTTAATAGTGCATTTTACTCGCCATTTCATGCGCATTGAGATGCCGCTTAGCCCAATACGCTATCTGAAATATCAGCGACGTAAATTGAACAAATGTGAGAGACTTTCGCTGAATTCTTATATTAACCTTAATGTAAAGTGTTCTAATCGGGTCTCTGTTCGCCCTAGCCTAGAAGATTAATAGTGCATTTCACTCGTCATTTCATGCGCTTTGAGATGCCGCTTTGCCCAATTAGCTGTCTGAAATAGGAGCGACGTAAATTGAACAAATGTGATAGTATTTCGCTGAATTCTTAAATTAACCATAATATAAAATGATCTAATCAGGTCTCTGTTTGCCCTGCCCTAGAAGCTTAATAGTGCATTTCACTCGTCAATTCATGCGCTTTGCGATGCCGCTTAGCCCAATACGCTATCTGAAATAGGAGCGACGTAAATTGAACAAATGTTATAGAATTTCGCTGAATCCTTATATTAACCAAAATATAAAATGATCTAATCGGCTCTCTGATTGCCGTATCATGGAAGTTTAGTAGTGCCTTTTACTCGCCCTTCCACGCGCTTTAAGATGCAGCCAAGCCCAGTACGCTATCTGTAATAGGAGCGACGTAAATTGAACAATTGTGATAGAATTTTGCTGAATTCTTAAATTAAACGTAACATAAAATGATCTAATCGGGTCTCTGTTTGCCCTACCCTAGAAGTTTAATAGTGCATTTTACTCGCCATTTCATGCGCTTTGAGATGCCGCTCAGCCCAATACGCTATCTGAAATAGGAGCGACGTAAATTGAACAAATGTGATAGAATTACGCTGAATTCTTAAATTAACCATAACATAAAATGATCTAATCGGGTCTCTGTTTGCCCTACCCTAGAAGTTTAATAGTGCATTTTACTCGACATTTCATGCGCTTTGAGATGCCGCATAGCCCAATACGCTATCTGAAATAGGAGCGACGTAAATTGAACAAATGTGATAGAATTTCCGTGAATCCTTATATTAACATTAATGTAAAATGATCTAATCGGGTCTCTGTTCGCCCTACCATAGAAGTGTAATAATGCATTTCACTCGCCATTTCATGCGCTTTGAGATGCCGCTTAGCCCAATACGCTATCTGAAATAGGAGCGACATAAATAGAACAATTGTGATAGAATTTCGCTGAATTCTTATATTAACCAAAATATAAAATGATCTAATCGGGTCTCTGATTGCCCTATCATAGAAGTTTAATAGTGCATTTTACTCGCAATTCCACGCGCTTTAAGATTCCGCCTAGCCCAGTACGCTATCTGAAATAGGAGCGACGTAAATTGAACAAATGTGATAGAATTTCCCGGAAATCTTATATTAAACAAAATATAAAATGATCTAAACGGGACTCTGATTGCCCTATCATAGGAGTTTAGTAGTGCATTTCACTCGCCATTCCACGCGCTTTAAGGTGCCGCCTAGCCCATTACGCTATCTGAAATAGGAGCGACGTAAGTTGAACAAATGTGATAGAATTACGCTGAATTCTTATATTAACCGTAATATAAAATGATCTAATCGGGTCCCTGTTTGCCTTATCCTAGAAGTTTAATAGTGCATTTTACTCGCCATTTCATGCGCATTGATATGCCGCTTAGCCCAATACGCTATCTGTAATAGGAGCGACGTGAATTGAACAAATATGATAGAGTTTCGCTGAATTCTTAAATTAACCATAATATAAAATCATCTTATCGGGTCTCTGTTTGCCCTACCCTAGAAGTTTAATAGTGCATTTTCCTCGCCATTTCTTGCGCTTTAAGATGCCGCCGAGCCCAGTACGCTATCTGAAGTAGGAGCGACGTAAATTGAACAATTGTGATAGAATTTCGCTGAATTCTTATATTAACCAAAATATAAAATGATCTAGTCGGGTCTCTGATTGCCCTATCAGAAGTTTGGTAGTGCATTTTAATCGCCCTTCAACGTGCTTTAAGATGCCGCCTAGCCCAGTACACTATCTGAAATAGGAGCGACGTATGTTGAACAAATGTGATAGAATTACGCTGAATTCTTATATTAACCGTAATATAAAATGATCTAATCGGGTTTCTGTTCGCCCTACCCTAGAAGATTACTAGTGCATTTCACTCGTTATTTCATGCGCTTTGAGATGCCGCTTAGCCCAATACGCTATCTGCAATAGGAGCGACGTAAATTGAACAAATGTGATAGAATTTGGCTGAATTCTTAAATTAACCATAATATAAAATGATCTAATCGGGTCTCTGTTTGCCCTACCCAAGAAGTTTAACAGTGCATTTTACTCGCCATTTCATGCGCTTTGAGATGCCGCTTAGCCGCATACGCTATCTGAAATAGGAGCGACGTAAATTGAACAAATGTGATACTATTTCCCTGAAATCTTATATTAAACAAAATATAAAATGATCTAATCGGGTCTCTGTTTGCCTTATCCTAGAAGTTTAATAGCGCATTTTACTCGCCATTTCATGCGCTTTGAGATGCCGCTTAGCCCAATACGCTATCTGGAATAGGAGCGACGTAAATTGAACAAATGTGATAGAATTTCCGTGAATTCTTATATTAACCTTAATGTAAAATGATCCAATCGGGTCTCTGTTCGCCCTACCATAGAAGTCTGATAGTGCATTTCACTCGCCATTTCATGCGCTTTGAGATGCCGCTTAGCCCAATACGCTATCTGAAATAGGAGCGACGTAAGTTGAACAAATGTGATAGAATTACGCTGCATTCTTATATTAACCTTAATGTAAAATGATCTAATCGGGTCTTTGTTCGCCCTACCCTAGAAGTTAAATAGTGAATTTCACTCGTCATTTCATGCGCTTTGAGATGCCGCTTAGCCCAATAAGCTATCTGAAATAGGAGCGACGTAAATTGAACAAATATGATAGAGTTTCGCTGAATTCTTAAATTAACCATAATATAAAATGATCTTATCCGGTCTCTGTTTGCCCTACCCTAGAAGTTTAATAGTGCATTTCACTCGCCATTTCATGCGCTTTGAGATGCCGCTTAGCCCAATACGCTATCTGAAGTAGGAGCGACGTAAGTTGAAGAAATGTGATAGAATTACGCTGCATTCTTATATTAACCTTAATGTAAAATGATCTAATCGGGTCTTTGTTCGCCCTACCCTAGAAGTTAAATAGTGAATTTCACTCGTCATTTCATGCGCTTTGAGATGCCGCTTAGCCCAATAAGCTATCTGAAATAGGAGCGACGTAAATTGAACAAATATGATAGAGTTTCGCTGAATTCTTAAATTAACCATAATATAAAATGATCTTATCCGGTCTCTGTTTGCCCTACCCTAGAAGTTTAATAGTGCATTTCACTCGCCATTTCATGCGCTTTGAGATGCCGCTTAGTCCAATACGCTATCTGAAATAGGAGCGACGTAAATAGAACAATTGTGATAGAATTTCGCGGAATTCTTATATTAACCAAAATATAAAATGATCTAATCGGGTCTCTGTTTGCCTTATCCTAGAAGTTTAATAGTGCATTTTACTCGCCATTTCATGCGCATTGAGATGCCGCTTAGCCCAATACGCTATCTGAAATATCAGCGACGTAAATTGAACAAATGTGAGAGACTTTCGCTGAATTCTTATATTAACCTTAATGTAAAGTGTTCTAATCGGGTCTCTGTTCGCCCTACCCTAGAAGATTAATAGTGCATTTCACTCGTCATTTCATGCGCTTTGAGATGCCGCTTTGCCCAATTAGCTATCTGAAATAGGAGCGACGTAAATTGAACAAATGTGATAGTATTTCGCTGAATTCTTAAATTAACCATAATATAAAATGATCTAATCAGGTCTCCGTTTGCCCTACCCTAGAAGCTTAATAGTGCATTTCACTCGTGAATTCATGCGCTTTGCGATGCCGCTTAGCCCAATACGCTATCTGCAATAGGAGCGACGTAAATTGAACAAATGTTATAGAATTTCGCTGAATCCTTATATTAACCCAAAATATAAAATGATCTAATCGGCTCTCTGATTGCCGTATCATGGAAGTTTAGTAGTGCATTTTACTCGCCCTTCCACGCGCTTTAAGATGCAGCCAAGCCCAGTTCGCTATCTGAAATAGGAGCGACGTAAATTGAACAATTGTGATAGAATTTTGCTGAATTCTTAAATTAAACGTAACATAAAATGATCTAATCGGGTCTCTGTTTGCCCTACCCTAGAAGTTTAATAGTGCATTTTACTCGCCATTTCATGCGCTTTGAGATGCCGCTCAGCCCAATGCGCTATCTGAAATAGGAGCGACGTAAATTGAACAAATGTGATAGAATTACGCTGAATTCTTAAATTAACCATAACATAAAATGATCTAATCGGGTCTCTGTTTGCCCTACCCTAGAAGTTTAATAGTGCATTTTACTCGCCATTTCATGCGCTTTGAGATGCCGCTTAGCCCAATACGCTATCTGAAACTGGAGCGACGTAAATTGAACAAATGTGATAGAATTTCGCTGAATTCTTAAATTAACCATAATATAAAATGATCTAATCGGATCTCTGCTTGCCCTACCCTAGAAGTTTAATAGTGCATTTCACTCGTCACTTCATGCGCTTTGAGATGCCGGTAAGCCCAATAAGCTATCTGAAATAGGAGCGACGTAAATTGAACAAATGTGATAGAATTTCGCAGAATTCCTATGTTCAACCAAAATATAAAATGATCTAATCTGATCTGTGTTCGCCATAGCCTAGAAGTTTAACAGTGCATTTTGTTCGCCATTTCATGCGCTTTGTGATGCCGCTTAGCCCAATACGCTATCTGAAATAGGAGCGACGTAAATTGAACAAATGTGATAGAATTTCCCTGAAATCTTATATTAAACAAAATATAAAATGATCTAATCGGGTCTCTGATTGCTCTATCATAGAAGTTTAGTAGTGCATTTTACTCGCCCTTCCACGCGCTTTAAGATGCCGCCTAGGTCAGTAGGCTATCTGAAATAGGAGCGACGTAAGATGAACAAATGTGATAGAATTACGCTGAATTCTTATATTAACCGTAATATAAAATGAACTAATCGGGACTCCGTTTGCCTTATCCTAGAAGTTTAATAGCGCATTTTACGCGCCATTTCAAGCGCTTTGAGATGCCGCTTAGCCCAATACGCTATCTGAAATAGGAGCGACGTAAATTGAACAAATGTGATAGAATTTCGCTGAATTCTTAAATTAATCATAATATAAAATGATCTTATCGGGTCCCTGTTTGCCCTACCCTAGAAGTTTAATAGTGCATTTTACTCGCCATTTCATGCGCTTTGAGATGCCGCATAGCCCAATACGCTATCTGAAATAGGAGCGACGTAAATTGAACAAATGTGATAGAATTTCCGTGAATCCTTATATTAACCTTAATGTAAAATGATCTAATCGGGTCTCTGTTCGCCCTACCATAGAAGTCTAATGGTGCATTTCACTCGCCATTTCATGCGCTTTGTGATGCCGCTTAGCCCAATACGCTATCTGAAATAGGAGCGACGTAAGTTGAGCAAATGTGATAGAATTTCGCTGCATTCTTCTATTAACCATAATGTAAAATGATCTGATCGGGTCTCTGTTCGCCCTAGCCTAGAAGTTTAATAGTGCATTTTATTCGCCACTTCATGCGCTTTGAGATGCCGCTTAGCCGCATACGCTATCTGAAATAGGAGCGACGTAAATTGAACAAATGTGATACTATTTCCCTGAAATCTTATATTAAACAAAATATAAAATGATCTAATCGGGTCTCTGATTGCCCTATCATAGAAGGTTAGTAGTGCATTTTACTCGCCATTCCACGCGCTTTAAGATGCCGCCTAGCCCAGTACGCTATCTGAAATAGGAGCGACGTAACTTGAACAAATGTGATAGAATTACGCTGCATTCTTATATTAACCGTAATATAAAATGATCTAATCGGGTCTCTGTTTGCCTTATCCTAGAAGTTTAATAGCGCATTTTACTCGCCATTTCATGCGCTTTGAGATGCCGCTTAGCCCATTACGCTATCTGGAATAGGAGCGACGTAAATTGAACAAATGTGATAGAATTTCCGTGAATTCTTATATTAACCTTAATGTAAAATGATCCAATCGGGTCTCTGTTCGCGCTACCATAGAAGTCTGATAGTGCATTTCACTCGCCATTTCATGCGCTTTGAGATGCCGCTTAGCCCAATACGCTATCTGAAATAGGAGCGACGTAAGTTGAACAAATGTGATAGAATTAAGCTGAATTCTTTTATTAACCATAATGTAAAATGATCTGCTCGGGTGTCTGTTCGCCCTAGCCTAGAAGTTTAATAGTGCATTTTATTCGCCATTTCATGCGCTTTGAGATGCCGCTTAGCCCAATACGCTATCTGAAACTGGAGCGACGTAAATTGAACAAATGTGATAGAATTTCGCTGAATTCTTAAATTAACCATAATATAAAATGATCTAATCGGGTCTCTGCTTGCCCTACCCTAGAAGTTTAATAGTGCATTTCACTCGTCACTTCATGCGCTTTGAGATGCCGGTAAGCCCAATAAGCTATCTGAAATAGGAGCGACGTAAATTGAACAAATGTGATAGAATTTCGCAGAATTCCTATGTTCAACCAAAATATAAAATGATCTAATCTGATCTGTGTTCGCCATAGCCTAGAAGTTTAACAGTGCATTTTGTTCAGCATTTCATGCGCTTTGTGATGCCGCTTAGCCCAATACGCTATCTGAAATAGGAGCGACGTAAATTGAACAAATGTGATAGAATTTCCCTGAAATCTTATATTAAACAAAATATAAAATGATCTAATCGGGTCTCTGATTGCTCTATCATAGAAGTTTAGTAGTGCATTTTACTCGCCCTTCCACGCGCTTTAAGATGCCGCCTAGGTCAGTAGGCTATCTGAAATAGGAGCGACGTAAGATGAACAAATGTGATAGAATTACGCTGAATTCTTATATTAACCGTAATATAAAATGAACTAATCGGGACTCCGTTTGCCTTATCCTAGAAGTTTAATAGCGCATTTTACGCGCCATTTCAAGCGCTTTGAGATGCCGCTTAGCCCAATACGCTATCTGAAATAGGAGCGACGTAAATTGAACAAATGTGATAGAATTTCGCTGAATTCTTAAATTAATCATAATATAAAATGATCTTATCGGGTCCCTGTTTGCCCTACCCTAGAAGTTTAATAGTGCATTTCACTCGTCATTTCATGCGCTTTGAGATGCCGCTTAGCCCAATACGCTATCTGAAATAGGAGCGACGTAAATTGAACAAATGTGATAGAATTTCGCTGAATTCTTATATTAACCAAAGTATAAAATGATCTAATCTGGTCTCTGATTGCCCTATCATAGAAGGTTAATAGTATATTTTACTCGCCATTTCATGCGCTTTGAGATGACCTTATCCCAATACGCTATCTGAAATAGGAGCGACGTAAATTGAACAAATGTGATAGAATGTCGCTGAATTCTTAAATTAACCATAATATAAAATGATCTGATCGGGTCTCTGTTTGCTCTACCCTAGAAGTTTAATAGTGCATTTTACTCGCCATTTCATGCGCTTTGAGGTGCCGCTTAATCCAATACGCTATCTGCAATAGGAGCGACGGAAATTGAACAAACGTGATAGAATTTTGCTGTATTCTTAAATTAACCATAATATAAAATGATCAAATCGGGTCTCTGTTTGCCCTACCCTAGGAGTTTAATAGTGCATTTTACTCGCCATTTCATGCGCTTTGAGATGCCGCTTAGCCCAATACGCTATCTGAAATATGAGCGACACGAATTGAACAAATGTGATAGAATTTCCCTGAAATCTTGTATTAAACAAAATATAAAATGATCTAATCGCGTCTCTGATTGCCCCATCACACAAGTTTAATAGTGCATTTTACTCGCCACTCCACGCGCTTTAGGATGCCGCCTAGCCCAGTACGCTATCTGAAATAGGAGCGACCTAACTTGAACAAATGTGATAGAATTACGCTGCACTCTTATATTAACTGCAATATAAAATGATCTAACCGGGTATCTGTTTGCCTTATCCTAGAAGTTTAATAGTGCATTATACTCGCCATTTCATGCGCTTCGAGATGCCGCTTAGCTCAATACGCTATCTGAAATAGGAGCGACGAAAGTTGAACAAATGTGATAGAATTTCGCTGAATTATTTTATTAACCAGAATGTAAAATGATCTAATCTGGTCTCTGTTCGCCCTACCATAGAAGTCTTATAGTGCATTTCACTCGCCATTTCATGCGCTTTGAGATGCCGCTTAGCCCAATACGCTATCTGAAATATCAGCGACGTAAATTGAACAAATGTGAGAGACTTTCGCTGAATTCTTATATTAACCTTAATGTAAAGTGTTCTAATCGGGTCTCTGTTCGCCCTACCCTAGAAGATTAATAGTGCATTTCACTCGTCATTTCATGCGCTTTGAGATGCCGCTTTGCCCAATTAGCTATCTGAAATAGGAGCGACGTAAATTGAACAAATGTGATAGTATTTCGCTGAATTCTTAAATTAACCATAATATAAAATGATCTAATCAGGTCTCTGTTTGCCCTACCCTAGAAGCTTAAAAGTGCATTTCACTCGTCAATTCATGCGCTTTGCGATGCCGCTTAGCCCAATACGCTATCTGCAATAGGAGCGACGTAAATTGAACAAATGTGATAGAATTTCGCTGAATTCTTATATTAACCAAAGTATAAAATGATCTAATCTGGTCTCTGATTGCCCTATCATAGAAGGTTAATAGTATATTTTACTCGCCATTTCATGCGCTTTGAGATGACCTTATCCCAATACGCTATCTGAAATAGGAGCGACGTAAATTGAACAAATGTGATAGAATGTCGCTGAATTCTTAAATTAACCATAATATAAAATGATCTGATCGGGTCTCTGTTTGCTCTACCCTAGAAGATTAATAGTGCATTTCACTCGTCATTTCATGCGCTTTAAGATGCAGCCAAGCCCAGTTCGCTATCTGAAATAGGAGCGACGTAAATTGAACAATTGTGATAGAATTTTGCTGAATTCTTAAATTAAACGTAACATAAAATGATCTAATCGGGTCTCTGTTTGCCCTACCCTAGAAGTTTAATAGTGCATTTTACTCGCCATTTCATGCGCTTTGAGATGCCGCTCAGCCCAATACGCTATCTGAAATAGGAGCGACGTAAATTGAACAAATGTGATAGAATTACGCTGAATTCTTATATTAACCAAAATATAAAATGATCTAATCGGGTCTCTGTTTGCCCTACCCTAGAAGTTTAATAGTGCATTTTATTCGCCATTTCATGCGCTTTGAGATGCCGCTTAGCCCAATACGATATCTGAAATAGGAGCGACGTAAATTGAACAAATGTGATAGAATTTCCGTGAATTCTTATATAAACCTTAATGTAAAATGATCCAATCGGGTCTCTGCTTGCCCTACCCTAGAAGTTTAATAGTGCATTTCACTCGTCATTTCATGCGCTTTGAGATGCCGCTAAGCCCAATAAGCTATCTGTAATAGGAGCGACGTAAATTTTACAAACGTGATAGAATTTCGTTGAATTCTTATATTAACCAAAATATAAAATGATCTAATATGGTCTCTGTTCGCCCTAGCCTAGAAGTTTAATAGTGCATTTTGTTCGCCATTTCATGCGATTTGAGATGCCGCTAAACCCAATAAGCTGTCTGAAATAGGAGCGACGTAAATTGAACAAATGTGATACAATTTCGCTGAATTCTTATATTAACCAAAATATAAAATGATCTAATCGGGTCTCTGTTTGCCCTACCCTAGAAGTTTAATAGTGCATTTTAGTCGCCATTTCATGCGCTTTGAGATCCGGCTTAGCCCAAGACGCCATCTGAAATAGGAGCGACGTAAATTGAACAAATGTGATAGAATTTCCGTGAATTCTTAAATTAAACGTAACATAAAATGATCTAATCGGGTCTCTGTTTGCCCTACCCTAGAAGTTTAATAGTGCATTTTACTCGCCATTTCATGCGCTTTGAGATGCCGCTCAGCCCAATACGCTATCTGAAATAGGAGCGACGTAAATTGAACAAATGTGATAGAATTACGCTGAATTCTTAAATTAACCATAACATAAAATGATCTAATCGGGTCTCTGTTTGCCCTACCCTAGAAGTTTAATAGTGCATTTTACTCACCATTTCATGCGCTTTGAGATGCCGCATAGCCCAATACGCTATCTGAAATAGGAGCGACGTAAATTGAACAAATGTGATAGAATTTCCGTGAATCCTTATATTAACCTTAATGTAAAATGATCTAATCGGGTCTCTGTTCGCCCTACCATAGAAGTCTAATGGTGCATTTCACTCGCCATTTCATGCGCTTTGTGATGCCGCTTAGCCCAATACGCTATCTGAAATAGGAGCGACGTAAGTTGAGCAAATGTGATAGAATTTCCGTGAATTCTTATATAAACCTTAATGTAAAATGATACAATCGGGTCTCTGCTTGCCCTACCGTAGAAGTTTAATAGTGCATTTCACTCGTCATTTCATGCGCTTTGAGATGCCGCTAAGCCCAATAAGCTATCTGTAATAGGAGCGACGTAAATTTTACAAACGTGATAGAATTTCGTTGAATTCTTATATTAACCAAAATATAAAATGATCTAATCTGGTCTCTGTTCGCCCTAGCCTAGAAGTTTAATAGTGCATTTTGTTCGCCATTTCATGCGATTTGAGATGCCGCTAAGCCCAATAAGCTGTCTGAAATAGGAGCGACGTAAATTGAACAAATGTGATAGAATTTCGCTGAATTCTTATATTAACCAAAATATAAAATGATCTAATCGGGTCTCTGTTTGCCCTACCCTAGAAGTTTAATCGTGCATTTTACACGCCATTTCATGCGCTTTGAGATGCCGCTTAGCCCAATACGCTATCTGAAATAGGAGCGACGTAAATTGAACAAATGTGATAGAATTTCGCTGAATTCTTAAATTAATCATAATATAAAATGATCTTATCGGGTCCCTGTTTGCCCTACCCTAGAAGTTTAATAGTGCATTTCACTCGTCATTTCATGCGCTTTGAGATGCCGCTTAGCCCAATACGCTATCTGAAATAGGAGCGACGTAAATTGAACAAATGTGATAGAATTTCGCTGAATTCTTATATTAACCAAAGTATAAAATGATCTAATCTGGTCTCTGATTGCCCTATCATAGAAGGTTAATAGTATATTTTACTCGCCATTTCATGCGCTTTGAGATGACCTTATCCCAATACGCTATCTGAAATAGGAGCGACGTAAATTGAACAAATGTGATAGGATTTCGCTGAAATCTTATATTAACCAAAATATAAAATGATCTAATCGGGTCTCTGATTGCCTTATCATAGAAGGCTAATAGTGCATTTTACTTGCTATTCCACGCGCTTTAATCTGCAGGCTAGCCCAGTAGGCTATCTGAAATAGGAGTGACGTAAATTGAACAAATGTGATAGAATTACGCTTAATTCTTATATTAACCATAATATAAAATGATCTAATCGGGTCTCTCTTTGCATTACCCTAGAAATTTAATAGTGCGTTTTACTCGGCATTTCATGCGCTTTGAGATGCCGCTTAGCCCAATACGCTATCTGAAATAGGAACGACGTAAATTGAACAAATGTGATAGAATTTTGCTGAATTATTAAATTAACCATAATATAAAATGGTCTAATCGGGTCTCTGATTGCCCTATCATAGAAGTTTAATAGTGCATTTCACTCATCATTTCATGCGCTTTGAGATGCCGCTTACCGCAATACGCTATCTGAAATAGGAGCGACGTAAATTGAACAAATGTGATAGAATTTCCTTGAATTCTTATATTAACCAAAATATAAAATGATCTGATCGGGTCCCTGATTGCCCTATCATAGAAGTTTAATAGTGATAGAATTTCGCTGAATTCTTAAATTAACTATAATATAAAATGATCTAATCGGGTCACTGATTGCCCTATCATAGAAGTTTAATACTGCATTTTACTCGCCATTCCACGCGCTTTAAGTTGCCGCCTAGCCCAGTACGCTATCTGAAATAGGAGCGACGTAAATTGAACAAATGTGATAGAATTTCGCTGAATTCTTATATTAACCAAAATATAAAATGATCTAATCGGGTCTCTGTTTGCCCTACCCTAGAAGTTTAATCGTGCATTTTACACGCCATTTCATGCGCTTTGAGATGCCGCTTAGCCCAATACGCTATCTGAAATAGGAGCGACGTAAATTGAACAAATGTGATAGAATTTCGCTGAATTCTTAAATTAATCATAATATAAAATGATCTTATCGGGTCCCTGTTTGCCCTACCCTAGAAGTTTAATAGTGCATTTCACTCGTCATTTCATGCGCTTTGAGATGCCGCTTAGCCCAATACGCTATCTGAAATAGGAGCGACGTAAATTGAACAAATGTGATAGAATTTCGCTGAATTCTTATATTAACCAAAGTATAAAATGATCTAATCTGGTCTCTGATTGCCCTATCATAGAAGGTTAATAGTATATTTTACTCGCCATTTCATGCGCTTTGAGATGACCTTATCCCAATACGCTATCTGAAATAGGAGCGACGTAAATTGAACAAATGTGATAGGATTTCGCTGAAATCTTATATTAACCAAAATATAAAATGATCTAATCGGGTCTCTGATTGCCCTATCATAGAAGGCTAATAGTGCATTTTACTTGCTATTCCACGCGCTTTAATCTGCAGGCTAGCCCAGTAGGCTATCTGAAATAGGAGTGACGTAAATTGAACAAATGTGATAGAATTACGCTTAATTCTTATATTAACCATAATATAAAATGATCTAAACGGGTCTCTCTTTGCATTACCCTAGAAGTTTAATAGTGCGTTTTACTCGGCATTTCATGCGCTTTGAGATGCCGCTTAGCCCAATACGCTATCTGAAATAGGAACGACGTAAATTGAACAAATGTGATAGAATTTTGCTGAATTATTAAATTAACCATAATATAAAATGGTCTAATCGGGTCTCTGATTGCCCTATCATAGAAGTTTAATAGTGCATTTCACTCATCATTTCATGCGCTTTGAGATGCCGCTTACCGCAATACGCTATCTGAAATAGGAGCGACGTAAATTGAACAAATGTGATAGAATTTCCTTGAATTCTTATATTAACCAAAATATAAAATGATCTGATCGGGTCCCTGATTGCCCTATCATAGAAGTTTAATAGTGATAGAATTTCGCTGAATTCTTAAATTAACTATAATATAAAATGATCTAATCGGGTCACTGATTGCCCTATCATAGAAGTTTAATACTGCATTTTACTCGCCATTCCACGCGCTTTAAGTTGCCGCCTAGCCCAGTACGCTATCTGAAATAGGAGCGACGTAAATTGAACAAATGTGATAGAATTTCGCTGAATTCTTATATTAACCAAAATATAAAATGATCTAATCAGGTCTCGGATTGTCCTATCATAGAAGTTTAATAGTGCATTTTACTCGCCATTCCAGGCGCTTTAAGATGCCGCCTAGCCCAGTACGCTATCTGAAATAGGAGGGACGTAAATTGAACAAATGTGATAGAATTTTGCTGAATTCTTAAATTAACCATAATATAAAATGATCTTATCGGGTCTCTGTTTGCCCTACCCTAGAAGTTTAATAGTGGATTTTACGCGGCATTCCACGCGCTTTAAGATGCCGCCTAGCCCAGTACGCTATCTGAAATAGGAGGGACGTAAATTGAACAAATGTGATAGAATTTCGCTGAATTCTTATATTAACCGTAATATAAAATGATCTAATCGGGTCTCTGTTTGCCCTACCCTAGAAGTTTAATAGTGAATTTTACTCGCCATTTCATGCGCTTTGAGATGCCGCATAGCCCAATACGCTATCCGAAATAGGAGCGACGGAAGTTGAACAAATGTGATAGAATTTCGCTGAATTATTTTATTACCCAGAATGTAAAATGATCTAATCGGGTCTCTGTTTGCCCTATCATAGAAGTTTAATAGTGCATTTTACTCGCCATTTCATGTGCTTTGAGGTGCCGCATAGCCCAATACGCTATCTGAAATAGGAACGACGTAAATTGAACAAATGTGATAGAATTTTGCTGAATTATTAAATTAACCATAATATAAAATGGTCTAATCGGGTCTCTGATTGCCCTATCATAGAAGTTTAATAGTGCATTTCACTCATCATTTCATGCGCTTTGAGATGCCGCTTACCCCAATACGCTATCTGAAATAGGAGCGACGTAAATTGAACAAATGTGTAGATTTTCGCGGAATTCTTAAATTAACCATAATATAAAATGATCTAATCGGGTCTCTGTTTGCCTTGTCCTAGAAGTTTAATAGTGCATTATACTCGCCATTTCATGCGCTTTTAGATGCCGCCTAGCCCAGTACGCTATCTGAAATGGGAGCGACGTAAGTTGAACAAATGTGTTAGAATTACGCTGAATTCTTATAATAAGCGTAATATAAAATGATCTAATTGGGTCTCTGTTTGCCTTATCCTAGAAGTTTAATAGTGCATTATACTCGCCATTTCATGCGCTTTTAGATGCCGCTTAGCCCAGGACGCTATCTGAAATGGGATCGACGTAAATTGAACAAATGTGATAGAATTTCGCTGAATTCTTATATTAACCGTAATATAAAATGATCTAATCGGGTCTCTGTTTGCCCTACCCTAGAAGCTTAATAGTGAATTTTACTCGCCATTTCATGCGCTTTGAGATGCCGCGTAGCCCAATACGCTATCCGAAATAGGAGCGACGGAAGTTGAACAAATGTGATAGAATTTCGCTGAATTATTTTATTACCCAGAATGTAAAATGATCTAATCGGGTCTCTGTTTGCCCTATCATAGAAGTTTAATAGTGCATTTTACTCGCCATTTCATGTGCTTTGAGGTGCCGCGTAGCCCAATACGCTATCTGGAATAGGAGCGATGTAAATTGAAGAAATGTGATAGAATTTCCCTGAATTCTTATATTAACCTTAATGTAAAATGATCTAATCGGGTCTCTGTTTGCCCTACCATAGTAGTCTAATAGTGCATTTCACTCGCCATTTCATGCGCTTTGAGATGCCGCTTAGCCCAATACGCTATCTGAAATAGGAACGACGTAAATTGAACAAATGTGATAGAATTTTGCTGAATTATTAAATTAACCATAATATAAAATGGTCTAATCGGGTCTCTGATTGCCCTATCATAGAAGTTTAATAGTGCATTTCACTCATCATTTCATGCGCTTTGAGATGCCGCTTACCCCAATACGCTATCTGAAATAGGAGCGACGTAAATTGAACAAATGTGATAGAATTTCCTTGAATTCTTATATTAACCAAAATATAAAATGATCTGATCGGGTCCCTGATTGCCCTATCATAGAAGTTTAATAGTGATAGAATTTCGCTGAATTCTTAAATTAACTATAATATAAAATGATCTAATTGGGTCACTGATTGGCCTATCATAGAAGTTTAATACTGCATTTTACTCGCCATTCCACGCGCTTTAAGTTGCCGCCTAGCCCAGTACGCTATCTGAAATAGGAGCGACGTAAATTGAACAAATGTGATAGAATTTCGCTGAATTCTTATATTAACCAAAATATAAAATGATCTAATCAGGTCTCGGATTGTCCTATCATAGAAGTTTAATAGTGCATTTTACTCGCCATTCCAGGCGCTTTAAGATGCCGCCTAGCCCAGTACGCTATCTGAAATAGGAGGGACGTAAATTGAACAAATGTGATAGAATTTTGCTGAATTCTTAAATTAACCATAATATAAAATGATCTTATCGGGTCTCTGTTTGCCCTACCCTAGAAGTTTAATAGTGGATTTTACGCGGCATTCCACGCGCTTTAAGATGCCGCCTAGCCCAGTACGCTATCTGAAATAGGAGGGACGTAAATTGAACAAATGTGATAGAATTTCGCTGAATTCTTATATTAACCGTAATATAAAATGATCTAATCGGGTCTCTGTTTGCCCTACCCTAGAAGTTTAATAGTGAATTTTACTCGCCATTTCATGCGCTTTGAGATGCCGCGTAGCCCAATACGCTATCCGAAATAGGAGCGACGGAAGTTGAACAAATGTGGTAGAATTTCGCTGAATTATTTTATTACCCAGAATGTAAAATGATCTAATCGGGTCTCTGTTTGCCCTATCATAGAAGTTTAATAGTGCATTTTACTCGCCATTTCATGTGCTTTGAGGTGCCGCATAGCCCAATACGCTATCTGGAATAGGAGCGACGTAAATTGAAGAAATGTGATAGAATTTCCCTGAATTCTTATATTAACCTTAATGTAAAATGATCTAATCGGGTCTCTGTTTGCCCTACCATAGAAGTCTAATAGTGCATTTCACTCGCCATTTCATGCGCTTTGAGACGCCGCTTAGCCCAGTACGCTATCTGAAATAGGAGCGACGTAAATTGAACAAGTGTGATAGAATTTCGCTGAATTCTTAAATTAACCATAATATAAAATGATCTAATCGGGTCTCTGTTTGCCCTACCCTAGAAGTTTAATAGTGCATTTTACTCGCCATTTCATGCGCTTTGAGATGCCGCATAGCCCAATACGCTGTCTGAAATAGGAGCGACGTAAATTGAACAAATGTGATAGAATTTCCGTGAATTCTTATATTAACCTTAATGTAAAATGATCTAATCGGGTCGCTGTTCGCCCTACCATAGAAGTCTAATAGTGCATTTCACTCGCCATTTCATGCGCTTTGAGATGCCGCTTAGCCCAATACGCGATCTGAAATAGGAGCGACGTAAGTTGAACAAATGTGATAGAATTTCGCTGATTTCTTTTATTAGCCATAATGTAAAATGATCTGATCGGATCTCTGTTCGCCCTAGCCTAGAAGTTTAATAGTGCATTATACTCGCCATTTCATGCGCTTTTAGATGCCGCTTAGCCCAGGACGCTATCTGAAATATAAACGACGTAAATTGAACAAATGTGATAGAATTTCACTGAATTCTTAAATTAACCATAATATAAAATGATCTAATCGGGTCTCTGTTTGCCCTACCGTAGAAGTTTAATAGTGCATTTTACTCGCCATTGCATGAGCTTTGACATGCCGCATAGCCCAATACGCTATCTGAAATAGGAGCGACGTAAATTGAACAAATGTGATAGAATTCCCCTGAATTCTCATATTAACCTTAATGTAAAATGATCTAATCGGGTCTCTGTTCGCCCTACCCTAGAATTTTAATAGTGCATTTCACTCGCTATTCCACGCGCTTTAAAATGCCGGCTAGCCCAGTAGG